>JANVCC010000021.1:57496460-57529543 GCA_025345505.1 Todiramphus chloris collaris | reverse complement strand
TTTCTTTCTTTCTTTCTTTCTTTCTTTCTTTCTTTCTTTCTTTCTTTCTTTCTTTCTTTCTTTCTTTCTTTCTTTCTTTCTCTTCTTCTTTTTTTAAAAGAGAGAGGGTTTCAATGAACACTGGGCTTGAATTAAAAAAAAAACCACAAAAAACAACTTTCCATTAAAAGAATTTTTATTTATTTGGGCTTAAAATCAGCGGGAATCAATCTAATTCTAGTAAGATCAATAGCAAAAGGAAATGTATGCTGATTTTTAGATCTAGCTGTGTGCCAGCACAGCAGATTTTGTCTTTGCAGACTTTAACTTTTTGTCTTGATCGTGAATAACAGAAACTGTTGTGGGTCCAAACATTATAGTCATTAGTCGTATAATTTACATGCATTAGAGAACCTGTGCCTATGCCAGAGAGTATGGCCTGTGTTGAGAAGTTTCAGGGAGGTCAGAAGAAACTCTTAGAGACATGTAATAACAGAAATTGCTGTAGACAAACAGTGAAAATAAAAGCACTCCATGATGTAAAATTCTGTTTAGAAGACTCACAATATTTCCACTGGAATGTTTACACTGTGACATATTCTAAGGTGAGTAACCCTGCTCTGAAGAAGGATGCTTCGTGAAACTATTTCCTATGCAGAACTCATAGATGGGCATCAGAGCTTTTGTGGTCTAGAGAAAAATACATATATAGAAACTAAGACCTGAGGCTCTTTTGGACATGAGTGGGATGAAAAAATGAAGCGTTGAATGAGTCAGTGGTCATTTGACTTGGACAGAATGCTCAGCTTGATTCTTCCCAACCTAAATGCAGCCAACCATGGAGCTAATGCAATCCAAGAGCTCCTCAAATGTCTTTGTGAATGTTATGGGCCTATCTGGGAAGGAGTTAACTTTCTAGACAGCAGATCATATGGTGCTGTGTTTGGATTTGTGGATGCACCAGTGTTGATAATACACTAGTGCTTTGGGTATTGCTGAAGAGCATTTGTACAGCATCAAGGCTTTCTCTGTTTCACACTCTGCTCTCACCATTGTATGGAAGAGTCTGTGTAGAAAAGAGGGTGGGAGGGAATACAACAGGACAGATGCCCGAAATTCTCCAAAGGGATATTCCACATGATCTAATGTCATGCTCAGCAATAAAACTGGGCTATCAACAGAAAAAAGGAAGTGAGGGTTATCTTTCAGGGTAGTCATTGCTTGGAGACTAGCTGGACATCAATCTGCTTTCAGGAGGTGGTTGGCCTTTGCATCACTCCCCACGCCCCTCTTCCCCCAACTCTCTTTTACTTATTAAACTGCCTGTTTCTGAATCCATGAGTTTTCCCCGTTTTGCACTTCCTAATCTCTCACCCATCCCACCGTACATGGGGGGGTGACTGAGTGGCTGTGCAGGTGGTTATCTGGCTGTGGTCTACCCACTACAGCCAATAACAAGCAAAAAGAATTGCCAAAAATTCCTGGGAAATGTTTTGTTTGGGTCAGTTGTGAATTATGCAATATTGTATTTAAGATCTTACCAGACTGGATAGTCCTGGGTTCTTATGGTCTCCAGGACACCTGATTTGTTTTGTTCTGTTATCTGCTTATTCAGTTTGACTGAAAAGAAAAAAAATCAAACATAGCAAATATTTCTGCAGAGTAAAATGATTTTTTGGTTTGTTATTTCTTGAGGCTAAGCCCAGAGAGGTACAGTTTGCTTCAGAACCTTCCTGGTATTTTTCCATAAAATGAACCTTCGTCCTTTTGGTCTCAGTTTCACATAGCACACTCCTTTTGGATGCAAAATGACCCCTGAGCAACACGAATATGAAGTCCTCTCATGGTTGTTAAGGGCCATTTTTCTTGACTGGAGCCTAGATTGAAGAGGGAGACACATCTCCATGGCTTCTGCACTCCATTTCCATAGATTTTACTCCTGAGGAGGTTCTCTTCAAAGGAGTCCCTTGGCACCTGGGATCCAGGACTATGTATCCCTTTCATAGGCTGTGTGAAGGTCAAAACCTCCAGTCATCCCTGCCTGGGCACCAAGGTCCTGCCCAGGCCCTTCAGCACTGTGACATCCTGTCCTTGGAGAGAGGCAATCCAGTTCTTCCCTTCTGTTTGGCTGGATCAAGGTGCATTGAGCTATTTCCAAGCAGGATCTACCTCACATCCCACTGCTTTAGGGGAGGAAAGGCCTGGGGAAGGGATTAGATGTTCAGATTCAGCACAAACAGCGTCACAAGAACTAACATATCTAAGTTACTAATACTTAAGCAAATTTAACGTATCTCAACTTGTGGATTTACTATCTTCTTACGGTATCTAGAATAGCTTTGCATTTAATGACTTTATAATTACAACAATTTAATTGGCTCATCAGGTGGGAAAATGATGTAAGTATAGAGATAAGTTTTTACAGTAATAATTTTGAGCAAGAAACCACAAGGGAAATGATGTTCCTGTAAGTGTTACCTACCTGTGTTTGTTCTGTCGTCCTCTATTTTTTATTTTGTCTGCTCCTTTGGTCAATGGAGTCTTTCTGTCCTCCAGCTACCACATACATGTGTATCCCTCAAAATTTTACATAAAATAATTAGCTTTATTAAATGTTTATTGAAATCATAAGATATAACCTTTAGGTGCATGCAGGGTTTCCTTCCTCCAGGAACACATTTATGGGACAAGGGGAAGGGAAGAGACCAGGAGATTGGTCAGCTGTGTGTCACTGCAGTGTGGAGCCAAAGCTTGCTGGGCAGGAGCAGTGGCATAACCTCCTGAAGTCACCTATCATTTATGAATTCCCTTTTTGTAGCTGGCTGTCCCCATCTGTTTGTAGATATGGTTCAACCCTGTCTTTAAAGGACTGAGTCAAGATGCAATCTAAAGCCCTGCATACATCTTGTCTTGAAAAAAATATCCCTTCAGGTTGGAAACCTTTAACTTATTAGTTGGACTAAAGCAATCTCGGCCTCCCTGTAATCCTGCTGTGAATCTCTGTGATAAACAGCAGAGTCCCATCTAAAACAGGCTGATCACCGAATGACGTTGCAAGGGCAGGCAGAGTAGCTGTGTCAGCACAGGGAGGCATACTGCACTTGGTCTGTCTGCACCCAGAGTAACTCAAACTAAGAAGCAGTTCATGTCTGAAGCTTTTCCAGAGGCATCCTGAGGATCTGCACATTTCTGTGCGTGCTGGGATAGCATGGTGGGTTTGAGCTTCGGTGATGGTGGACACCAGGGTTTGAAAGGCAGGGTAGACACAACAAGAATTTACCTTCTTGTGCCTTTACCTGCGCTGAGCCTCATGGACTTGTATAGGTCTTTGGAAAAATTACTGGAAGTATAAGTAACATTAACCAAAATTTTGCATTTAGCCTGATTTGCAAAATCCTAGTTCTGTCAAAAAATTACAGAGCCCCAAAACACCAGAGCTGACAAACTTCTTTGTAGATTGACATACAGTAAAGCAATTACAGAGGAATTACAGGTTTACCACCGGGTTTGATGCTCTAATATAAAAGGTGTGAGATTGAATTTGAATGCAGTCAACATAACACCACTGCAGAAGCTTGACTTACATCATGTGTTTTAGAAAGAGCTGAGATTTAGCTAGGACTGCAAAAAAGTAAAACCAGCTGTATGTGAGCACATAGCTAAAAATTTTATTTACACCTTTTTTTTACTATTCAAATGTCTCTATTCAAATGATTCTTTATTCACAGCAGTGATTCATGGCTGGAAGCTGTCTTCTGGTCAGATAGGTCGTCTGGGTGTGGGACAGGTCCTCTTTTCTATTCCTCTGACTTATATGAGTATAATGGCAATAACACCACCTTGCTGATAAACTTGGTAAACTTACTGCGATGTTCTTTCACCAAAAACTTTCTTCCTTAAACAAAGTGAAAGACTCTGTTTTACACAAAGCGAAAGCCTCTGTTTTACACAAAGCAACTTTTCCAACATTTTGTATTTTGACTTTATCACCATTAAAAACAACACAACCATTAAAAGAACAGCATAACCAAATAAAGACTTGTTGCACTCTTGGTGGTGAATAGTGAGTCACAAAGAAGTCTCACTAACTTTGGAACAGTTATTCATGTAGCTGCTCACCAGCCTGAGCGGTTGCTTAACCAAACCCATGTGAGTAACTATTTTAGAGACTATTTTACATTGAAGACACCTGAAGTGTGCTATTTCCTGCCGCACAGACCATCATCTTTAGTTTTAATAGTAGCCCTGACTCAATCTGTGATGCACTTATCTCAGATTTTTCCACAAAACTGCAGGAAGAAATACAATCAGATATAGCCACAAGACCTCTTAACTGTTTTCTTTACCCTGTTACAGTGAATATAGAATTTAAAGGCAGTAAATTTGCCATTAAAAAATATTTGCCTTATGAAAACTGTATAAAAATTCTTGTATCATTGCCTTAACAAGATGCACTGAGCATGGGAGCATCCTCTCACCTTTTTATTTATAATGAAATAATATATAATAAATAATTATTTATTTGCTATTTGCTTTTTATGGTCTAGTAGTTTACTTTTTCATCCTGTCTGACTTTCTACACTTGAGTTTGATTTTTTTTCTCTCAGGGAGTCTCTTCTTTAAATTATATAAAATATACCAAGCTATTAGAGCTGCTTCCAACCATACAATACATACGACCATAAACCAAAAGGGTATGTTACAATAGCGTGCAAAGTTTACATAATAGACATAGACTTGATGGGGTTGCAACTGATTATAGCAGGAGTTTGACAGTGTCTAATTTGCAAAAAGCTTAATAAATGCATTAATACACACACTTAAAAAGAACTTTGGTGTTCATCTAAAAAAAAGTAATGTCAAAATGCCATTTTATTTCCTGTAAGTACAACTTCCTGCCTTTTGTAAGGCAATAATCTCAGGCAAAGCATTACTCAAATGAAGCCCTGTCCTTGTTCCCCTCTCCTTCTCATTTTCCTTTGTTCCAGTAAATGAATTTTCCTTTGTTCTCACCCTCCTGAGGAGGCTACAAGCCAGAACCAGGAAGCATATAAAACATCTAAAACAGGAGATAGGCAGATGTTAGTGTATTGGGTTTATGTAGCAGCTTTTTGGTAGTGGTGAAGCTGCAAGGGTGGCCTGGGTGTGAAGATACCTGGAGCTGCCCCCATCTCAGATACAGCTGTTTCCAGCAGTCTCTAGTAGACCTGTTGCTGCCCAAAGCTGAGCCCATCAGTGATGTTGGTGGTGCCTCATGGAAAAATGCTAAAGAAAGGGTAAAGAATGCTGCACAGTGGCTGGGAGAGAGGAGTGAGAAAATGTGAGACAAACACCCCTGTATACACCAAGGTCAGTGAAGAAGGAGGGGGAGGAGGTGCTTAAGGCGCCAGAGCAGAGTTTCCCTTGCAACCTGTGGCAAAGACCACGGTGATGCTGTCTGTCCCCCTGCAGCCCGTGGAAGTCCACAGTGTAGCAAACATCCACCTGAAGCCCATGGAGGACCAGAGCAGGTGGACATGTCCTGAAGGAAGGTGTGACCCTGTGAGAAGCCTGTCAGGAGCAGGTTCCTGGCAGGAACTGCAGCCTGTGGAGAGAAGCCCACGCAGGCACAGGTTTTCTGACCAGAACTGTGACCCTGTGGAAGGATCCATGCTGGAGCAGTTTGTTCCTGAAGGACTGTACCCCATAGAAAGGACACACGCTGGAGCAGTTTGTGAAGAACTGCAGCCTGTGGGAAAGATTCATACCGGAGATGTTTGTGAAGGACTCTATCCTGTGAGAGAAACCCCACGCTGGAGCAAGGGAAGAGCATAAGGAAAGGGCAGTAGAGATGAAATGTTGTGAACTGACTCCAACTCTCACCCTCCAGTGCCATTTCATTAATTAACCAAATTAAGTCATTAAATTTAATTAATTTAATTAATTGCATTTATTCAATTAATCTTCCCCAAGCTGAGTCTGCGTTGCCCATGATGGTCACTGGTAAACAATTTCCCTGCCCATATCTCTACTCACAAGATTTTTCATCTTCCTTTCTCCCCCTGTCCTGCTGAGGATGGGGAGTGGGACAGTGCCTGGGTGGGCATCTAGCAGCCAGCCAAGGTCAACCCTCTAGAGTTAGAGAGCTTTCAGTGAAAATAAAAGGAAGGGGAAATTTCACATCATAATTTCATCACTGCCAAAAGCGTGCTTAGACTCTTTTCCAGGTACCAAAGTCTATGTCTATATTAAAGAGTAAAGTGGATGTGGACGTGAAACAGTGGGTGCTGAGGCCTGGGTACCTATTTGTGAGGAGGAAGCTCCAGACCAACTTGGGTCTAGTCCAAGAGGCTGAGCTTTGATCAGTGGGGTGGTGTGCTTTTTGGCTCAGTACTATCTGAAAGGGACACAGCTGATCCCACTGTGAACCCAAGTGTGAGACTGGTTTCAGAAACACATGCCTAGTCTGATGTGAAACACTCCCAGAGGCACATCAAATGCCTTGGCCCTTTAAAAGCAGCTTGACGTCATTATGTTTTCTCCAGAAGAAATTGTCCCTGCCAGGTGGTTGTGGCTGATCACAGATCAGGAACAACAGGCTTTTGTGTATTTTAATCCTTTATGATCCTTTACATTAATGTGTAACAAAAGAAGATTGAACATTAAAGGCATACTCTCCCCAGTTCTCGTTCTGTGCCCAAAAGTTTACTGTAAGTAAAGTTTACATTGCTATGGAAGGAGGATAGTAGCTTTTTGCTGTAGTGTTTGTTTGGATTTTTTTTTTGTTTTGGTCTTTTTTCTTTGTTTGGTTTGTGGGGTTTTTTTTTTGTTTTATTATTGTTGGGTTTTTTGGTTGGTTGGGTTTCTTCCTACAAATAAACAGCCCATGCAGTAAGAATTCATTTGTCACAGCATCCTGTCTGAACATGACTTGCCCCAGCCTGCTGCTCCTCTGGCTTGCTCTGGAGGTAGTTGTCATTTATTGCTCTGCAAAGGGTGTCAAGAGTTTGACTCCATCACACTAGTAACAGATTAGTGACCCTACCACAACAAGGAGAAAAAAACAAACAAACCCAATAATTTTACACCATTTCAATAGAGCTCTTTATCTGTAGTTTACAATTAGTTTAAATTCATTATTTGTGTACAGTGAAACCAGAGATAGAGAGCACCAGGGATGTGCTGTCTATTGAGGCCACAGCAGGATGTTAGCCTGTACTGGGTG
Organism: Todiramphus chloris collaris; assembly: GCA_025345505.1. Lineage (NCBI taxonomy): Eukaryota > Metazoa > Chordata > Aves > Coraciiformes > Alcedinidae > Todiramphus > Todiramphus chloris. The sequence goes on along the minus strand of JANVCC010000021.1, from coordinate 57,522,360 downwards.
TTAGAGTTGTTTCACTGTGGATTATGACAGCTTCCCAAATCCTGAGAAAAAAGTAGTCATTTCAATAATGTGAATGTTCTCGTCAAGCAAGAGTAGCTTTTCCTGAACTTAATACAGACAATAGCATCGTATCTTGAGCAAATGTAACATGCTCTTGGTGACACCAGTATTTGTAGAAATAGTGACCTTCATTCCTTGTCTTATTATCATAGTTCCTTGTGAAGAAATAAAAACTTCTTATTGTTCTATTTTGATTCAGAATGTCTGACCTAAACCACTGAGGGCGGTTACAGTAACTGGAAGAATACGTGAGCAGGAGTTACCTCCTGGGAATCTCTGCCCTGGCTTGCAATACCTGTCCCCAGGCTTCAGAATAATCCCCAGCCCATGCCTGTCTGATTGAAAACTGCAGAAGATCATAAAACAGCTTTATAGCTGCCCACCAAGCCAAATTTGTAGGCATTGCTGCATGAAAGCAAAGTTCACATGCTTCCACTAGAGGTCTTTAAGATGAAAATTTAGATCAACTGGTTTTAGGGTGATTGACAGTTTTCTTTGTTGAACCCCCTGTATAGCTGCCCTGTTATGTAGTTTATAGCATCTTTTACACTTCTGCAGATTTTGACTTTGTGGCAGTAAGACACTTCCATGATTCTTTTATTTCTACATATCATTTTTATGACTTTATGTGGGCCTTATTTCTTTGCAACATTATCTTGTAATATGAATTAAAAAAACCAGATGTGAAATCAGAAAACATGATTATTTACTTATTTTTTTTTATACAGAGTGCACACATGCTAGCAGGCTGTTCACCCCATGCAATATTTATAGTAGCATAAAATTTACTTGCAAGGTAAATATAATGGAAGATCATAGAAAGATATTCTATTATTAGGGACTCTATACATACAGGTAAGTGAAGTGGATAGAGACTAATGCTGTGAATGGAACAAAGTGTGACACGAGTATACCTCAGGATGACAATACATTTTTTCATATGGTGAACAGACTGTAAATGAATACACTAAACAGTGGAGGGAATATTATGATATGTGAACAGTGAGACTAATATCTGCAGATACATAGGAGCAGAAGTTGCTAAGAGAAGAGATTTTAAGATGCCTACACTTAATGCAAAAATTTTGTGGTTAATTGTGAGAGAAATACTTCTGTAATGATGACTCTGCTTGAAACATGACAGTTTCCATTTTAGGAGTACAACTTCATACAATGTTAGTGATTTACCACTTGAACTGTGTGGATGCCTCACTTGGTTTAGCTATCATGTGATGCAAGCATCCTTGCAGAGATCAGGAAGCTATCCCCACTTCCCCAGTGAACTAGGAAGCCAATTTACTTGAGTATAAGTGTTTCTTTTACAGCAATTTTCTGGCCAATGTCACACAATAAGACTATACTATATCTTCTTTGTGGGAAGAGGAGAGGTTCGCTTACTTTATCTGTACTAACTGAAGATACATTGCTGACACATGTTTTGAAGATTACCAAAGAAAAAAAAAACAACAGCTTTTGTTTCACCATTATGGATGGGAGAAGTTTCAGACTAAGATTGGTAAGTAGCTATCAGTTGAATCTCTCAGACAGCTAAAGCAGTTCTCAAAAGCATGACTGACATAGATGGATATTCAGAAAAAGTCTCTGGATTCATAAAAACAAGTTCTGAGTGATCTGCATTCCCAAAAGCACGATTCTACTCTAGTTTGACAAGATGTCTTATTACTTTTTTTTGTTAAAGCGGGACCAAAGCTGGTGCATTTTGCAGGAATTCTTAGGGTTTTTTTGAAAACTACAACATTCTGAATATTTATAACTAACTATTCTCAAATCATGCTTACCTTGCAAACTAAGCATGGTTATGGCATCATTACTTTGCTTGAGAGTGGGCAAGGATGGCCAATGTCACGATTTAGGGTCAGGGCAGCCCCTTAGACCTATAACAGACACTCTCTGTTAACCCCCCTCCCTCCCCAGAGGGGAAGAGAAAGGAAATAAGGGAGAGAGACTTAGCGATTAGAAAAGGAAACTAGAACAGCTTTAATGAAAATGAAATTAATAATTATAAAAATGGAATATATACAAATATAGACAAAACCAGTATCGAACCCAACCCCCCCCCATGGTAATTCCATCACCGTCACCACTGATGTTGCACAGGCACTGGGGCAGTCCCAGACTGGGCCCCGCAGCAGACGGGAGCTGTGTTCAGGAGCTGGATTCTGGTACCGGGTTCAGGAACACACAGACCGGGATTGAAGGCAGAATGGACAGAGTCCTCCTTGGGTGCTCCAAGGAATGAACTGAAAGAAGACCCGAGGCGAGCCAAGCAAAGCTGGCAAAGCAGTCCAAGAGGGGAGAGAAGAGCCCAGAGACCCTTCATATCCCTCAGCTCTATGCCGAATATGACATATATGGGATGGAATCCCTCGTTGGTCAGTTTAGGGTCACCCGTCCTGTCCACTCCTCTCTGCAGGTGCAGCCTTTCACTTTTCTGCACCCTCAATGTGGTACACAAGATCCAGCAGTGGCCTTGGTCTTCACACCAACTCTTGATACTAACTCTAACCATGGGGTGTTATCACTGCTGGCAGCAGACACTGTCTGTGAGAATGGGCTGCTAACTTCAGACAATGCAGCTAGTTAGAAGAACTGAGATGAAAAGTAAAATCCCCGAACAGAATTAGCTCTGTTCTCATTCAAAGCAGGACAACAAGCAATCCACACAGCTCAGCTGGGCCAAATCTGTTAAAGCGTCAGTCTGTGATGTACTTAGAGGTGGTGTGGTGTGAACTAGAACTTTAATCTGCTATTTCACCCCTTCCAGCCTCTTTTCCCAAGAGCTGGATTACTTTCACATAGAATAGAAAAAACAGCTGAAGTTATATTAACTTTTAATGATTATAGAGTAGATCCCTGTGGGACTGAAAGAAAAGAGACCTATGGTAGTAGATAGATGGTGTGAAATCACTGTAACAGAAAATATCTGAAGCTATTACTGTTCTGACAGTAGTGGCATGCAAGAATATTATACCAAGTGGGAGTCCAGTAGAAAGCAGAAAGCAAGAAAACATGAACTAGGAATATATACATGTATAGCCCAAACTCTATCTTTGACTCACATACTATCACATTTGACCCTTTTTACATACACCTATTTTTACAGAAAGAAATCACATTAGCTTGTGGTGCTCCTCCGAAGCCTCCCTTAAGCAGGAGATCCAGCACTAAGCACAGAGAGGTAATCAAGCTTAGTCTTCTTTATTAGAGGATACTGCTACACCACTCTCTGCCATAACATAGCCCATTCAGCTCAAGGTTGCATCAGATCTAGACAGCACACTGAAATCTGGTTTAGGACTTCAGCCTTGTCTTCTTCAGGCAGGACAGCATATCAGTAATCCTGTCCTGATCAATACTCTCCTTCAGGAGATATATTTTTTTTTAATTTTCACCCTAGTAATCACTTGACTAAAAAGCCTACTACATCAACATGACTACTTCAGTTTTTTGGTTTTTCTTTATCCCCTCGCACTCTTTTATTCTTAGCTTTTCAACTTTCAAATTATCTGGCAGTCTTAGCTGGTAGATATCTAAAATTGCACAAATGAAGTTGTCTTTCAAACGAATTGCCTTTAAAAAGGCAACAACAATAGTGGAAGGCATACTATGTATTTGCCTAGTTCAGGACTTCTGAGGTGCTTGTAAGAATCAAGTATTATTAAACCCAAACCTATAGCAGTAAATGAACCTATGATTGATGTAGAAAGAATAAAATGATGAGCAAATCAGATGAGCAAAATGTCCTTAAAAATTGCTGCTGGAGTCATGTGACGTGAGTGGAAGTTTTCTAGGAATGACTAAACTCTTTGAAGAGTTCAATGAGGGAAGAGAGCACAAAACTGCAGTATATGAGAGATCTAACTTTAGCAAATTGAGTAATCTATTCAACGTGAAATGTGGCAATATGGCCTTGAAACAAAGGTTGGCAAAACCAAAAAGATGTGATGAAAACTGGTAATATTTGCTTCCTCCATGGGGATCATGTTATCCTGTGCAAACCTGGCCTTGCTGTGTACCTTGGTTACTGATGACCAGAGCACATCTATGGTCCCCAGGCAAGAGAAGCTCAGCAGGTGACCTGGAGGGTGTATGTGTCTCTGTAGCAAGGTAGTGAAGGGATGAGGGCTGACTGCCCACTAGCAGCTCCTGCTCAGCTGCAGAGCACATGGTGCTGAGCTTGCCAACCAGCTTCTTCTCCAGACATCTGCCTAGCCTTGAGGAGAGTTCTCCAAAAGGCAGCATTGCTGCAGCTGATGACTACTCCTGGTCTAGCTACTTCTGCAACTTCTGGTTTCTGCACATGGGGTGTCAGGTGCTCCTGGGCTGTAAAAGACATGAACTCCTTCTGTAAAGGTGTTTTTGTATTGTCTTGTGCTGACCTGACCAAATAAGATCCCTGGAAGTTTTCAGGCCCTAAAAGAAGAAAAGCAGAGTTTATAATTAGTCTTGTTAAGGCTTATTAAGCCTATCTCCAGAAGGGATCATGTTTGGTCCAGTGCAATAAATAATCACTGTGTTTAGGGGTAAGAAAAAAATACCGCCTGCAGGTACACTGTGTGAAGGAATTTGCATGAACAGGTATTATCTTCTACCAGCAAAAGCACATTGCTTTTCATCTAGAAACCATTAATTAAACTGAGTTATTGCTACTAAGTCAGTGTAGTACCACTTATTCCCTCCCTGCATGCTTTGGCTTAGAATTTAAATGATGCTCTTATATCATACTAAAGTCTTGTTCTGAGAGTTATGGAAAATGATTAAAATGAGCAGGTGTGATACTAGACCTACCTATGCTATCAAATCTTAACAAAACAGACCTGTCCAAGTTCTGTCTGGCCATGTTATGAAAAACTTTAATTATTTGTATCAGTGACTCATTCAAAGTGACGGGAACTCAATGAACTCAGTTTCTACAAATTATTCTTCTATATGGAACAAAGAACAGGGTTTTCATGTCAACATCCTGCAAGGGGTAACTCAAGGGAAGATAAAATCCATGAAGAGCAGTTTCTGTTTTATTGAGGCTTTGCCTAGTAAAGTGTATTAAGTCCCTATTCAGAATAAACAAAAGGACATACCAGTTCCTTGTGGGCTAGTTAAAGAATTAATATTAGACATCAGGATCCACAGACATAAACAAGCAAACAAACAAACAAACAAAAGACCATAAAAATTATTTTAATTGCTAAAGTTAGGAAACAAAATCAACTAGAGAGTTTTTTAACAAAGCATTTCATGTGAAGTACAGGTATCATGGATAGAAGCAGTGAAGCCTTCTGGAATTTGCAGGTCCACATTAAATCAGACTGTGAGACACACTTAATTTGGGAACATATCATTTGACCTCTGAGAAACAGCAAATCATGTGCTATGGTTGTGGTTAAATACTGCACATTACTGTGCAGGATGAGGAACTAGTTAATAGATCATCATGAGCTGAATGGGATTAAAAAAACCAACTTTGCTCTTCTGAAGTCCAACATCATTCCGGAAGTAAAACCAATGAAATAGTCATTCTGCTCCAACAGGTGCTGATCTGTCCTCAAGGAGAGTTTCACATAAGTTTTGTGCACTATGCACCTAGAAAGGTGGGGACCAACTGAAAAGAGCATAGAGGTGAGTCACAAGAATGTTATTTAAAACATAATTCCCGTGGAAAGGTTTAAGACAATGGGGTTGCTAAATCTAGAGAAGGAAGAGTTGAAAAAAGACATGATACTACTCCACAGCTACATTGGGTTATAGTTGGAAAGGGGAAGGAAATATCTGCTGTGGATGGATTTATCTTAGCAGGTAGAAAAAATGCTCTAATACCAGGATAGCTGAGGTTGCAGCAGATTGCTCGGTCATGACTCAGAATCTCCATTACAGTAAACTTTTAGAAACAAGAGGTTAAAAGACATCACTCATTTATCTACCACTCTCCTTGGAGAACTGGAGCTACATTTCTAAGTACCAGCTTGGATTTAGCAAAATAGGAGCAGAATAACCAGAATTCAAGTATCTGAGGTTTAGATTTGTGGTACAAAAGCAAGTGAGGGATTATTTTGTTTCTTTGACCAAATATACAGCACATGCATCATTTTCTTGCAGTACCACAGATGCTAGCATACTGAAAGGCCGTATGTAAAATACACACATGATCAAAGTTGCATGCATGCAAAGGAGTGCTCAGTATTCAGATCAACAGCTGCAGGCTGACAGTGTCCTTTTGGTGCCTCTGGATGTTAACATGCAGGCAGGACTTTTTCCTATTTTTAGGTGTCTGCATGTTCTTGAGAGTCAGAAAAAGGTACATGAAATTTATTTTTAAAATTCTTTATTTAATTTTACTTGATCATGGTTCCTATGAACTATGTGTAAGATTATGAACATTGCTGAAGTTAAGAAAATAATGAGTGTGCTGGGCCACAGCCAGCATTTATTTTCTGGACCACAGACCAATGTGAAGGCAATGTAAATGGCTGAAGAGCATCTGTTTTTCCTTCTTCGTGTTTTGTAGTAAGGATTGCAGCATGTTAGTGGTCTCAGCAGGCTCTGTTTGTCATGTTATGTTTCTACAGCCATAGTAAAATAACCATGATTTTTTTCAAGTATAATGGAATTAATTTACAGGCAGCATTGATAGCTGAATGATGGAGTCAGCATACTCTGCAAAGTGAAGAGTACATGTGAAAAAATACTACATTTAAAACCCTTTTACTTTAGTTTCACATTATACTTGTCACACCCCCTACTCTTTAAAATCCTCCATTTTATTATTTTTTAATCCCAGAGAAAACTTCCAGAATTTCTTTAAAGTACTTTGTGAATTTCACCTAAACTGAATGAAAATCTGTATATCTATTTTTACTGAAAGAAGTGGATCAAAATCTCATGGAAACAGCTGATTCAAATAAGCAGTCTGTAACTATTCCTTATTAGCAAATAAGCAAAGCAATCTTAATGTAATTAACTTCATTTTTGTCTTAAAACTCTGTCTAAATCTAAATGAACTCTTTAGTTTGGATTCTTTATTCACATATTGCTGGGAATGTTCCTGCACTGTTAGAGTCCTGGAATGCTGGGAGCTCACAGGAAAGATTTGTGCGCAGATGGCCTGTAGAGTCAGATCCCAGAGGTGTGAAAAACTTCTTCTTAATGATTTTTTTTTTTTTAAATTAGGACTAGTATTGCTAAAGGACACTTATGTATCCCATTTACATATAACTATACTATTCCTTCCAGGATTCAGCAAATTAGTCAATCAAATTTAGACTAGAATTAATGTTATTATGCTATGATGTATTACAGGGGAGGAGAGAAGTTTGGCCATTCACATGGGGTACTATTTCAGTGCAGATTGTCATACAAGGGCTGCGATCTACCCAAGGCTAGAATAGAAAGGGTAGAATTCCTCTGAGATGAAAAATTTTGATATTGTGAACATGTGCAAGAGAATGGTCAAATTCATGAGCTATTGCAGCCCACTGAACAGATCATGATGTAACAAAAGAAAAAAATCCATTAGTCTTAACATCAGAGTTGAAAGTATAGTTTAGCTTTCATAAGAAACTTACATTGTTCTACCAGTGAATAATTTCAGCCTTCTGTGATATATTGCAATAAATCAAATATATGGAATTTAGGATTTTTAGACCAGAAGGTACAGTTGTGATCATCTATTTTGAATTTCTTTGTAGCACAAATAGAAGAGTTTCTTCAACTTTTGTCCTTTCTGTTGTGGTTTTGACTGCAGATTCCTGTGGTAGCAGCTCTGCAGACATTTTGTTGGGGAAAGTCATATTTGGCCTGGAATCAGGAACACGTTAAAGGATTTGGTAGGAAGGTTACGTATCAATGGTGAGTACTACAAGAGAAATGTATAGTTTTAGTCAGATGAAGCAGCTCTGTGGATGGGGAGCTGCATGGCTAATGAATTCTCACACTACTGAGACTGTGTGCAATAACCCTAAACATTCCATGAAGATAAACCTTTTCTGAAGCAATTTTCCTGAGGAAATAGAAGGAAGTAGTTAAAATCCTTCCTAACAAACATTCTTGTAAATGGATTGTTCTTGAACCCTTTGGCATGTATCACAGTACAAAATCCTTGGTGAAAAAAACAAAACAGTTTTGGCTAAAGAGCAACGAGAACCTGCCTCTGAGCAGGTGTTGTTAGCTGCTGCACATAAGCAGTTTTGTGTTTTCACACTTCCTGGTTTGCCACATCATCATTCTGGGCAGGATCCAGAGCTCATGGAAATCACCAGAAAGATTGCATTGGTAGGAGGTAGATGACTGATCTTGTGGGACATAGTCTGTTGTCTTCACTTCAGTGAGTATCACCACCCATTTCCTCTCCTTCACATCCTTATACGTGACATCCGTCAAATAAGAGAAAGTTCCCTTTTTGTAGCAAAATGCATATTGGATTTTAGATGGCAGTTCCTGGATTCAGGTAAACAGTTCAAGCCCAGAACCTAGTAATTTGAGCCCAGAGGATAATAACCTGTGGGTTTTCCTTCCCTGTTAAGCAGTCTTTTTTTCAAATCCCTTGTACATGTTAAGTCAGTGGGTCCTATATTCCCAGATATTGCATATGCAACATTTAGGGTTGCAGGGAATTAAAATTACATGGGCTAATTAAAGATTTCTTTCCCTCAACATAGAGAGCTGCCACAGGTTAACTTCTAAGGGCAGTGGTAAGTAAATTCTCTTAAAGTGTCTGTCTCCTAGCAAATAGTGCAAGAATGCATCATGATTTAACATCCTTGTGACATCCCTCTCTCATTCTCACTTACCACTTTATGCCTAATTATATTTATAAAAGAAATTTATGGTTTTTTCCTTAATGCACATTTTGATTTCCTTCTGCCATTCAAAGCAACACAACTGGTTCAAGACAAGGGAACCTACTAGAAGAGCAAGAAATATGTAATTGAAATATCTCAGTCATCAAACTTTAGTCATATGAAATCCATCATATCTCATTCATCAGGTTCTTTGTACATTCAAATATGAAGGGAGAATCACTTCCAAGAAGCAAATATTCCTCTTATAAGAGACATAATAGATGGCCTGAAGGATGCTCTGAATTGCTCATTCTCTCAGTAATGGTCACTGATGAAGTCTAGACAAGACACCAAACTCTTACATCCCTAGAATGTGCTGAGATGACTAAGACTGAGGTTAGGTAAGATTTTTAACCTTTAAAAGGTTTTCTTTCATAGATATTGCATATATGTGTTTCTAAACACTGAAAACAATTTGTGTGAGTTCCAAGACTTTGGTAACATATTTAAATGTCTTACTATTAAACTAGTCCCTTGTGTGAAGATTCCTTTCTGACCAGCACTTCTGTGAGTCAAAACACATATTCAAATATGTGTTGAAGGGAACATGTGCCTTCACAATGCAGGACCAGTAGGTAATGCTTAGATTGATTCCCAAGGAAGTAATTCAGGTAGAAGCAAATGCACTGGGGAATGAGAGACACAGAAGCAGAGACCTATACTGGATTTACCAGCACAGTGATGAACAGGTACATAACACATAGTAATCATCTGTACACCATGATTATGCCTTTTTTTCTCACTTCTATTTATTAATGTGCAAGTGTATTTTGAATGTGTATTAGTTAATGTATCTTTAAGATTTTGAAAGATGTGAGGTTGAGTATAACTATGGTGATCACAGTGCAGAAGTATAACATTCAAGTCGCTGAATAGATTTTCTATTTCTTAAATTAATTTTCCATTGGAGTGAAGTATTTTAGGCATTATCGAAGAAAGAACACCTTTCTGCTGTGTTACCATTCTACATCTCTAAAGCAATGCAGTCAGTATTAGTTCTGACACAGCCAGTGTGTAAGGGTTGCAAACATCGAGCCCTCACATCCATAGGAAACCAGGAGGAGAGAGAGAGAACTGCTATGTCTTCACATCAGGGATTCCACATTGAGACGGTATTTTTGTCACTTTCTGAGCATCCAATATGAAATCACAGTTTAGGGTCAGGGCGGCTCCTTAGACCTATAACAGACGCTCTCTGTTAACCCCCCTCCCTCCCCAGAGGGGAAAGAGAAAGGGAATAAGGGAGAGAGACTTAGCGATTAGAAAAGGAAACTACTACAGCTTTAATGAAAATGAAATTTATAATTATAAAAATGGAATATATACAAATATATACAAAACCAGTATCGAACCCCCCCCCCCGATGGTAATTCCGTCACCATCACCACTGTTGCTGCACAGGCACTGGGGGAGTCCCAGACTGGGCCCCGCAGCAGACGGGAGCTGTGTTCAGGAGCTGGATTCTGGTACCAGGTTCAGGAACATGCAGATCGAAGGCAGAATGGACAGAGTCCTCCTTGGATGCTCTGAGGAAAGAATCGAAAGAGGACCTGAGCCAAGCCAAGCAAAAGCTGGCAAAGCAGTCCAAGAGGGAAGAGAAGAGCCCAGAGACCCTTCGGGTCCCTCAGCTCTAGACCAAATATAGCGTATATGGGCTGGAATACCTCGTTGGTCAGTTTAGAGTGACCCGTCCTGTCCGCTCCTCCCTGAAGGTGCAGCCTTTCACTTTCTGCACCCCCCAATGTGGCACACAAGACCCAGCAGTGGCCTTAGTCTGCACACCAGCCCTTGGTAGTAACACTAAACATGAGGTGTTACCACTGCTAGCAGCAGGCACTGTCTGTGAGAACAGGCTGCTAACTTCAGACAGGGCAGTTAATTAAAAGAACTGATCTGAAAAGTAAAATTACTGAACAGAATTAGTTCTGTTTTCACTCAAACCAGGACAGACATTTAAAAGAATGACCAGAAATACTCATCATAATGCTACGGTAGTTCAATCAGAAGATGATGCACTTGTTACTTGTTCTGCTTTTTCACTTCTGTAACCCAACAATAGACTTTGACTTATATGGGCTTCAACTGTCTTTTTAATCAAACAAAGTAACCCACTGGAGTCAGATCAGTTACTGTGAGCTAATTCAAGCCCCTCCAGGCAAATTCTCCTTCCATCTGGTCTGTCTGAGTAAGGGCTACAGGCATTGCTTCAAAAGTACTTCACTCTTGCTGATAACAAACAGCTTCTTAATCCTCTCTTCCCCACTAACTGGACTAGGGCTATCTACAGAGTCCCGCAGTTTTGCCAGGGCAATGAGATCAGGGTCTGGCCTATGAATCCTGCATCAATCTTCGGATCCTGACACTAAAGTTTGGGACCCAAAGATCTTGCTTTCTTTGTGTTGATGCCTCCCAGGCTGTGAAAGCGTTTGCACATACCTTGGCCAAGGCAAAATCACCATGAGTTTTTCCTTCAGGCTCATGTTGCAAGGTTAGGGAAAAATATAGTCCAGAGGTTAACAAAATGAAGGAAAACCACCTGCTAACTTTGCATCTTCAACTTCCTTCTCAGCAGTTTTCCCCGCTTCCTTTCTCAGGCGCTATGGATGTGATTCAGTCTTCCTGTAAGTGCTTTATACCTACTTATGTTTTATATAAAATAGAGTCTACTCCTGAGCCTAAGATTATTGTGGAAATGACAACATGATGATAGATGGATCAAATACTTTAGGAAGAATATTGGTGTGAGTGTAGTTTAAGGTTGATGAAAAAAAACCAGTTGGTCATAATATGGTTAATTGTTGGACTCGATGAACTTGAAGGTCTTCCAACCATAGCAATTCTGTGATAATAGGCAATAATTAACTCCAGGCACTGGTTCTGTCCAGTCAAATTTCCCCCTTTGTCTCTGGCTACTTGAAAGTGGCGATGTGTAGGTAAACCTCATGCAAATGTACATATAATGTGGAAACAGGGAATGGTGCATCTTGCTAATACATTTCAAACAGCCACAGAATCAGAGTGGAGTGGGAGATCATTATTCTGTTAAAATAGTGCAGGTTCATGTTGAATAGGTCATTTTTTTTTATCTCAGTCTGATTTAGTTAAATAATTTCAGCACTTTCCAAAAGTTTGGTCATTTTACAACTTTCAGATAAAGTAGTTTTATCCTTTGTTACAAAATGATCTATCAAAGCTACATGTACCTAAAGTTTTAAAACCAGCAAATTAAACATTTCAGGTCAGAGAAAATATTTTATTTGACTAAAACACCAGGTCACTTAGAAAATTGTTTGCTTGAGTATTGATAAGTTATTAATAACCTGGTGTCCAAATGTAAGTTTCTGTTACTGAGAGACTTTAGGTGAGGTATATTGCTCCAAACACGTAGTGCTTGTCACCTATGTGGTAATCTTACCACTAAGGCAGCTCCCCTGATAGTATATTTCTATGATTTGTAGGATTTGATTCTGTGTATTTGGACATTTTCCTTGAAATAAAGCTGTATCTTCAAATGTGTTCTTTATGCTTTGAAAAGGAAGGTACCTAATTTTTCTAAAGGGATCTGACTGGGAAAATGATTCAGGGACTTGGGATATTTTGACAGGGAAATTGAAGTTTGCATAATCAGTTCCTTGTCTTTGAAATGAGATAACAAGAATGTCAAAACTTCAAGAGGCTATGTCAACACAACGCTTGAATATTTAACTCCTTGTGGTCTTACAGGCTCATCCCCGTGCATTAACATGATGTATATTTGGCATTAACTTAAACTAGCCCTCAAACTAAAGTGAATACAAGACTAAAACCACACAAAAGGAAAACTTTAAGTTGTATCTGGACAGTCAGCCCTAACTTGTAGTTTCTGCAATTCAGAGTATATAGCAATTTCTATTAAAATATTTTCATTTACCATTTGTGCTGGATGAACTTACTGTGACTGCATGTTTTTTATGGTAAACTAATTGGTTTTGTTTGACTGCCCCCCTACTCAATAGACCCAGAAGAATCTTATTCCCTACTTTCTGGATTGTCTCCAGAAGAATGTAATCTACAGAAATTAGGGCACATTATTTTAGTGGGTTTTAATTAAAATTTAGTGGAAGAATAATAATCCTTTCTTCTTCTACCCTCCCTAAAAGCCCAACAAGGAGGAGACAAAAAATGAATTATATGCTAATGAACTTTTCATTAAAATCCAGTCCAGAAAATTCAATAGAAGTGCAGCTGTGTTATATGGAACAGTGAAGCAAGCACTTCCTCCAATTAAGACCTAATCATGCAAAGCCCTATTTCCCTCCTGAGAAATCCCAGCACTTCTTAAGTTAAGCAGTATTTAGTGGGGATGTCAGCCTTCTGTGGTGAAAATAAAAGATTTCTGGGTTGAATTTCCCATTATGAATCTTGGTCATATTCCCAAATCACTTTTTTATAACCCGGTTCCTCAACTCCAGATTTTGCAAGAGTTACACAGATATGCCCAGACTTGAGATTTCTAAATGACCTTGTTATGGTCTATGTACAGACCTGCAATGTACTTAGAGTTGACCATTAGATTGTTAATGAATGCGTTCATTCTTCACAGACTTAACCCAAGGCGCAGTTACAAACTGTGTTTGCTTCCAGACTGTTTACTTTGACTGACTAATCTCAGTTAGTGAAGTGTGGTTTTGTCACACCGCTCACAGTGCACAAGTTGTGCTTCTCAACTTGCCAGCGGAACTTTCAACGATCAAATTACATGGAGTTTTGTGTTAAAAGATGCACAAGTGTAATTATGTGCAGCATCTGATAATAACTTTGCTGAACTCAAAGACAATGACAAGAGTATCCCTTTTGTATTCTCTGCTTCACAGAACATTTAATTAAAAATCACATTTTATTAGTTTTAGTCTTCAGACGTACAAGCTTCTTTGAATGTGAATTTGCGTAATCTTTTTTACAGTGAACAGCAATTAAATAGTCATTGAGTATTTAATGATTTGCAGTAAGCAAAAGGAGGAATTTTTAGAAATGTTAATTATAATTAAAACCTATACCTTTTGACAAATTTATAACAACAAACTGAAATCTACCATTTTGTCTCTAAACATGTAGTTTCTCATTTATGACAAATTATCATGACCTCAATCCCTGACCTACAGGGTCAGTAACCTTCAAATTCTCTGTGTTCTTGTTGAGTCTACTGACAAAGCAATATGGAAATTTCTTTCTTCCTACCCTTTATACTATTCAGTGAAATGAGCAACTGAGAGTAACCCCTTGATCCTGCATGGTTTGATGTCATACCTCTATTCTTAGTGGCTCATCTTCACTCTCTTCTAGAACCATATTTCTGTTGTTCATTTCAGTTGTTCTCAGACAGAATCTGAGATTCTTACAAGATACAAACTCAGAAATTGATAGAAAGTTTAAATTTTCACAGTAGTCCCTATTGCCTATTGTAGTATTCCTCCATATTTATTCTTCAAAATACATTTTTATTCTCTACATTATGATCCCAGACATTCAGCATTAAGCCAGTTAAATTTATACACCTTCAAGGGACTTTTTTGCTTTTCCTTTGTGGGTACATCAGAGTAGGAGTGGGCAGATGAGCATGAATCAGTCATCTGGGGAACTTCCCCCTGCCAGATTGCTACATCAGTGTCTACAAGGTCATGATTAAGGTACTCCTCTAATGTTAGCTAGTCACGTGTGCTGTCTTTATTTGCAAGAATGACAAACAAACACCACTAGGAAATGATTTATTCTATCCTAAAATAGACCACAGAAAATACTTCAGTCACCTGAAATAAACAGTAGAAATAGTTAAGCCATGGCTCATGCCTTCCTTCATAATGGGGATTGTATCTTCCATTTCTGATACTTAGCTCAGAACTTTTCCCAAGACTGAGACACCTTTTAGCTGCTACTATTGAAGCCACAGTTTGAGAGATGAAAGAGGACAAGCTGGGTACAATTGTGTATCCAAGAGATTACTTCATGTGCTAGGTGAGAGGAGACCTTGAAGACCTAACTAGAGAAATGATTAATGCAAGACCTTTTGGATCTATAACATGGGAAAGGCACTTAGCTGCTGGACACAGTCAACACTTAGATGTTTATGGACATATTCAGAAGCCAATGTTTAATTGAGGTGTGGGTTTCACTTAGACATCTACACTTGAGGTGACCAATTTAAAATAGCAGTTGAATCTCTTTTCATAGGAAGAGAGAGGCACCTCCTACCTGCCTACTCAGCTCAGGGTAAGAAAAAGTCTCTCTGTGTCCATCCCCATAGACACCATTAGATTCTTAAAGCCTTTCTGTGTCTCCAGAAGCCATCAGACAGTGAAATACCAGAGTAAAGGATAGAGGAAAGATTCCACAATATTCTTTGCAGACAGAATCAGTAGATGTCCCCCAAAATCCTGGATAACATACCAGCTCTGAGCCAGAATAGGACTGAACCTGGCCCTCACTCCTACTGCTTATCAGCTCATGGTCCGAATACATGTGATGGTGAGAAGCAGAGCATGCTTACCCACTTTTCTCAAAAAAATGGCCTCACTTGACCTTCAACAAATTGCAAATATTGCTTCAGCCCTTTTTCTTTTGGGAAATCCCTTGCATCTTGACAATGGCAACTTGAAGATGTTTGAATCATAGAATCCTTTAGGTTGGAAAAGACTTTTAAGATCATGAATTCGAACAGCTAACCCAGCAGTGCCAAGTCCACCACTAAGTGACATCACTAAGCACTGCATCAATACAACTTTTAAATACCTCCAGGACTGGTGACTCAATCAATTCCCTGGGCAGCCTGTTTCAATACTTGAAAACCCTTTCAGTGAAGCAATTTTTCCTAATGTCCAATCTCGACCTCCCCTTATGCAACTTGAGGCTGTTTCCTCTCCTCCTATGACTTGCTACTTCGGAGAAGAGACCAACCCCCACCTCACTACAATCTCCTCTCAGGTAGCAGTAGAGAGTGAGAAGGTCTCTTCTGAGACTCCTTTTTCTTCAGGCTAAACAACCCCAGTTCCATCAGCTGATCCTCATGAGGCGTATTCTCTAGACCACTCACCAGCTTTGTTGCCCCTCTTTGTACATGTTCCAGCACTTCAGTGTTGTTCTTGTAGTGAGAGGCCCAAAACTAAACACAATATTTGAGGTGTGGCCTCACCAGTGCTAAGCACAGGGGGACAATCACTGCCCTAGTCTTGCTGGTAACACTATTTCTCATACAAGCCAGGATGCTGTTTTCTCTAACATGTCATTTTGAAAACTTTCACATTTCTTTATAGTTTCTGTGCTACAGGGGTTTTAAAATTATAGAAAGAGTCCTTGTGTTCAGAAAATGCACCTTAGTATGTAGCACGCAGTTTAAGTTTCTCAATACAGCATACTAAAGGTCACTCTTAGCAGACAGTTGTTTACATTTCAAACAACAGGCAGATTATATCTGTTTATTTAAAATCTCAGATAAAAAGAAATTCAACCACAACTTTTATCTTCTGTCTGTATTGAAAGCAGACTAATTTGAAAACCTTCAGTGGCTGCTGAAAGGCATAGAACCAATTTTATAAAGATAAGAGAAATGTAGGTTACCTTGATTTCCTTCTTAAAACCTTAATGAGATACAAATGCACATTACTTAGCATTGAAGAGGCATCCTGAAGCCTTCTCCTGGCTGTAGAATTCTTGGGAGGGGAAGTCCAAGGCAGGAGAAGGAAATTACTTCTTCCATAAAGCATGCTCAGGTAGAGATGAGCTTTTCTTCCTCACTGCTGATAAGAATGAAGCAGAAAGTCCAGTTTCTGCTGGAATTACAAAATTTGTTCTTCTACCTGTTTTCCAGAGTGAGTATGGTACAGTATTTACTGTATCCATTTCTGAAGAATACAACACTTTTCTCCCAAGCTACTAACAAGATCAAATGTTAGGTTAGTTTTACTTTGGATTAGTTATTCTTAGGTGTAAAATGAATGAAACCATGAACACATTAATCTAAACACTAAAGGTATTTGTCAGGGCAAGGCTTATTGTATATGGACTTTGCCTTGTACTACCCAAGCACCTGCCACAGGCTATCAAGCAGATTGTGAACGTCATCTTGTAAGGTATTATCATGTTCCAGCTTTGCTGGAAATTGTCAGTGAGGCCAGGATTTCAATTCAAGATAGATTTGATCCTGTATGAGGTCCACTAAGAAAGGAGAAAAAGATTTCTTGATTACACATTTCCTGTTGATGTTGCAAAGCAGATAGAAAGGGTAGAGAGTATCATCTTTCATGCTAACGTTAAATAAAACGTGTTACGTTTGCAGTCTGAAATTCCATGCAGAGGATCTATGATGGTGATGGTTTCTTGAGAAGAAACTGCCTGTGTTGTATTTGACATTTGTTTCAGTTGGTTATTTTCCTTCCTTTGTTAGGTTATATTCATCTGGTCACTTCCACCTCTTCTATTTCAACGCCAGTGGGCCTGCATGAGATTTACAGTGCCATAAACAAAGGAAGAATCAAGACAACGTTTTAAAAAAAGATCCACGTTCTTCACATTTCTTCATGCTTACTTACCTTTGCACACTAAAGCATTTTGAGGGAGAACAGCAAGCCTGCTCTGAGGAAACATTCTTTCCCAGTGTATGAGTGTTTCCAGAACTTAAGCCTGAGAAAGAACACTCCTCTTCTTGTGAGTGCAGGTATAAAGAGGCATGTGTCAGGAGGGATTTGCTGCATTTGGCACTGTTTATTGTTTCCTCAAACTTTACATTTGCTTTCAGAATGAAACCCTTGGGTTCACAAACATTAGCTTTGTATTAGTGATCCTTCCACTCCTTAACTGGTCTCTGTATTTCCGTATTAAACAAGATGATGCTGTTGGCAGCAAGCTCTGTTGGGTAACATAGAACGTGCTTTGATGCACTAAGTACTCTTGTGGTTTAACCCCAGCTGGCAACCAGGCCCCACACAGCTGCTCTCTCACTGTCATATCCCACCCTCCTCACCCCCAGCAGTGAGATGGGGAGGGACTCAGAAGAATAAAAGTGAGAAAACTCATAGAATGAAAGGAAGTTTAATGGATAAATCAAAAGCTGAACATGAAAGAAAGCAAAACAAGGAATTCATTCACCACTTCCCATCATGTATAGCAGTTACTTGGGAAGACAAAAAAAAATTAAACTCCAAATGTCCCCCCTTCATCCTTCTTTCCCCAGCTTAATATGCTGACCATGACATCATATGGTATGGGATATCTCTTTGGTCAGTTGGTGTCAGCTGTGCCAGCTGTGTCCTCTCCCAACTCTTTATGCAACCCCAGCCTACTGGCTGGTGGGGTGGTGTGAGAAGCAGAAGAGGCCTTGATGTTGTGTAAGCACTGTGCAGCAATAACATCCCTGAATTATTAACACTGTTTTCAGCACAAATCCAAAACATAGCCCCATACCAGCTACTGTGAAGAAAATTAAGTTTCCCAGACTGAAGAAGCACAGTACAGAACTGTAAAACATAGCTTATATCACTCAGCATCACTCATTCATGTGCATCCGCAAAGGAAAGTCGTGGCCCAGGAATGTTGTGATTCTGGTATGTTAGTGTTTCAGCTATGCTTGTTTTTGGAATAGGTAAGTCAGAGCAGTCAAAAACATGAGCAGCAACAAAGTGCAAGTTAACACCTTCAAAGGACAGTGCAGTTAGTGAAGATGAGAAATAGAAGTTTCAGAAGCTGAAGAGTGTCACAGGGAAGTAGAACATGGCTGTGGTCAGGAAGAAATATGAAGCAATGGCTGGGGAATTTTTGTTTTGTTATAGGGTGTCTCTTTTAAACAAAATGTGATTGAGGCTTGTTTTAATCAGATTCAAGCATCAACATAGAGTTTCCCTCTGCCCATGATTTTTTTCTTCCCTGTTTTCACACTATGCACCAGAAGTCTTAATTTTTCATTCCCATCATAGTGCATGTCTACTTCAGGTGCAGGTCCAAACACATGAGCCAGTTGCCTTCCTGACTATCAAAAGTCTCTATGATCTACAAAGGTATGTATAAAAACAGGCTTTCCTTTATGCTGTGTTCTAACCATAGTCTTGAATTGTCAGAGTAATCCACCATCAATGTATTGGCAGTATGTCCTTAGGAAGTACGGGATGCAAAATTCAGTAAATTTCCAGACTGAGGAAAAAAGTATGCCCTCTCCTTAAATACCTCCCTTGAATTACCTTGTCCCCAGTGCAAGAAAGATATGGACCTGTTGGAGTGGGTCCAGAGGAAATGATCAGAGGGATGGAACACCTGTCTGATGAAGAAAGGTTGAGAGAGTTATGTTTGCTCAGCCTGGAGAAGAGAAGGCTCTCGGGACACCTTATAGAAGAAATTCAGTACTTAAAGGGGGCCTATAAGAAAGATGGGGACAGTCTTTTTATCAGGGCCTGTTGTGACAGGAGAAGGGGTAATGGATTTAAACTAAAAGAAGGCAGATTTAGACTAGATGTATGGAAGAAATTTTTTACAATGAGGACAGTGAAACACTGAAACAGGTTGCCCAGAGATGTTGTAGATACCCCATCCCTGGAAATGTTGGTCAGGTTGGACAGGGATCTGAGCAACCTGATCTAGTTAAAGATGCCCATGCACACTGCAGAGGGCTTTGACTAAATGACATTTAAAGGTGCCTTCCAACTCAAAGCTTTATATGACTTTATGATTGTATGATTTACCCCTCTTTCCAAAGCTTATCACTATAGCAGCTTTTCCTGTCTTGTGCAGCAGAACTATCTGTGGGATAATATCACTCAAGACTCTTAAAAGTGAAGAAATGAAGTGCTATATAGTATGTACATTAATACTCTGTAGAAAATAAGACAAAGAAATTCTTGGAAGACAAAGAAGTCTAGGCTTAGATGACAAACTAAAAAGTGAGGAAAAATTTGAAGTTTTGGCTGAGGAAAGACATGCCACTGACAATACTGATATCTAAATGCACATTAATAATATATAAAATATACATTGTTGTATTAAAAAAATGTAACTTATAAGCCCAAGTTTGTTGGTAATTAAAGAGAATTAATCTACAATATGTTGTAAAGTAATTAATAACTGCATTGTTTTAACATAATCATGGCCTAATTCCACAGATGTTTGCAATATATTAGGATGAACTTCTATTTACTGTCCTCCTTACTGGTGTCAGCTGAGCTAAATCTACTGAATTGTAATGGAACAGGTTCTTTGCTTTCTGATCTGGAACCACTTTGTATGTCTGTGTAATGTGAGAACCGCTGCTAATTTCACAACAGTCTAAACACCATTAGTTGATAGAAGCGATTTGCATTGTCACCATAAAGAGGAGACATGATTAATTTCTTCAGGTACATCTCAGAGATTATACTAGAGCTAAGACAATTGATATCTAAGATATAGAAAATAACATGGAAAAAAAAACAAACCAAGAGAGAAATAACAAGTAGGTTTCTAATCACCAGAGGAATGAAGCTCTGTAGCAGCTCTCTAGTGAGAATAGCAATAACTGAAGTGGCTTCAAATGCAACTTGGTAAAATTATGCAATGTGTTTACCCAACTGCTCTGAATTCCATAAACCAGAATGTCTTTCACAGCCTGGCTTTATAGGTTTGATCAATAAACCTTTTACAGTCATGTTGATTTCATTTTGCACAATTTAAAGCAAATAGTTTAGATAGGTATAAGGCCAGTTTCAGGAGGTAAAGGACTAGCTGTATCACTAAAACAAGATGCTATAAAGGAAGTAGTACCAGTAGTAAGGGTTGAGACAGGGAGGTGAAACAGAAGGTTCCTATAGTTCACTGATAAGCTACAGAATATTAATAAAAACCAAAATATGAAGTACACTAAAGGAGGAATTAATCTAACAGATGGTCCTCTAAAGGTCTAGGTTCCCCAGTCTCTTTCTGGAGAGAAATAGGTGTCTTCAGAGGTTGACCCAAACTAGGTACTTAAGAATTCAGCAATTTATGTTGCTTTCCCCCAGGTATCCACAGCTGCTCCCTGTAAATAACTTCTGATTTGAGCTGTATAGCCAAAGACCCATAAGTCTAGCAAGAAGCAGAACTCATGTGAAGGGGCAGTATGCCCATACAAGAGCACTCTCATCTTGATTAGTGCCCAGGCTTGGGACAGGTTGTTTCAACCAAAAGTTGCCCTCCCTAAAAGAGGCTCCAAATGGATGCTTTAAAGGACATCTATAGACAGGTCCTTCTTGACAAAAAATCTTTCACCATGCTTTCCATGTATGGGAGGGCCTCATCCTTGCTGAGTATGTTCAGGTTACACTGAAAGTTCTTTGTTTTCAGTATTTATCCTCAAATTTTATGGTAAGGTCCAACAGCAATAGAAAAATGGGATATGATATAATTGATAAATATGCCTGTCCAGAACTCCTCTGGTCACTGGTATGTGGCAACATGAACTCAGTGACTGAATGTGCCTTGTCTTTTTAGATATGAGTGTGCTGTGCTGCTGGGGGTTAAAATGGCTTTTTTTCTGTCATATAAACCATGAAATAGAAGCAGAGAAGCTCTTGCTTAAATTGTTTGGGGTGCAAGCGTTTTACACATTTGCAGTTTCTCTGTAAGCCTGATCCATTAGTCAGTATTTTTTGTCAGTCATCTAAAGAGTTGGTTTCGGGTAGAGAAAATTTATGATTGACACAAGAAGGCACAAAGGAAGGAATATGAAAGGTATATATGTTTAAATGTAATTTTCTGTTTTGTTTAATGCAAACAACTGTGACAACAGGATGACAGCAAAAACCACAGATTTCATGCATATCCATTCTTTACACTATGCTTTCCTAGTGTTTTAATGAGTGATGTGCAAATCCTCCATCACTGTTTCCAACTGAACAGTTGTGTATTTACTGTGTCAGGCCTCTTTCATAAGGTCACAGAGTAAGTTCTTTGAAACTAAAATGGAGAAGTGGCAAATAGCTTCTGCTGTGTCATCACCTTTTCCTTCATGAAAGCATGTTGTGTTGATAAAAAGTCATAATGAAGAGGCTGTAGACTGAACTCCAATGATTAGACATTGGATAAGTGTGAATATTTTCTGCTTTGCTCATCTGTCTTGCATAGGGCTGATTAAACCACAAGAGTGGTTCTTCCTCCAGAGAGCTGCTCTCCCTGGAACATTGTTGCTGATTCCATTGAGAAAGGGTCTGGCTGGTCATAGCTTCTGCAATGCTTTCCTGTTACGTCACACTGTTTCCTGCAAATGCAGGTCTTTAGGAAGAGGTCAAAAAGGATTTTTCATTGAATTTCATTAGAATTTATCCCAGGCAGCAGCAAAGGAATGATGTTCTGTGTCCAGGAGTTTCTGAGGTGATGTTCAAGTTCTTCAAAATGCCAACACTGATGTGATTATTGGAATGTTTTTATATTTCTGGGCTGAGTTGCTTTGAGTGTACGTAATAGGAAAAGCCTAGAAAGGAATAGCCTTGCATCTCATGGTCCAGTTTTCACTTCTACTTCCATCTGATGATCCACTGAAGACTGTTATAGCAACCAGTCTAGGAACTGTTTTTCACAACATTAATCACATTTTCGATCTCTCTGTCATATTCATAGGCTTTTGCACCAGAAAAGAAGTAAAAAAATCTTTAAAGATTAGAAAAAAAAAAGAGAAGAAAATGAGAAAGGAATTGTTCATTGGATCTATCTCTTTCTAAGGTCTCTGTTGCAATACTTTGTAGCTACCTATGAGTGTTTGGAGAGTCAGGTTCAAGCACAAATTCACACCCACACATTTTTTTTTTTTTTTTTTACAGCAGGATTAAGTATAGGATTCTCAAATTTGGGGCAGCAGCTTTAAAGGTGCAGGGAAATTAAATGATGAATTCTAGAGGTAACGATTGTCTTACAAGTGAAAGGTGTCATGAGTGGGAAAGTCCTGGTTTGGGAGCTCTGGCAGAATTGGGATTCATGACATCAGATGACAGAGAAGTATAGACACATTTCATAGAATCATAGAATCATCTAAGTTGGAAAAGACTTTTAAGATCATAGGATCCAACCATTAACCCTACTCTGCCAAGTCTACCACTAAGCCATAACCCCAAACACCACATCTCTATGGCTTTTAAACACATCCAGGGATGGTGACTCAACCACCTTCCTGGGCAGCCTGTTCCAATGCCTGACAACCTCTTCAGTGAAAAATTTTTTCCTAATGTCCAGTTTAAACCTTCCCTGGTGCAGCTTCAGGCCATGCCCTCTTGTTCTGTCAGTAGTTACTTGTGAGAAGAGACCAGTGCCTACCTCTGTACAACCTCCTTTCAAGTAGTTGTAGAGAGCAGTAAGGTCTCCCCTAAGCCTCCTATTCTGCAGACTAAATTGCCTCAGGTCCCTCAACTGCTCCTCAAAAGACTTGTTCT
The DNA here is from genome assembly GCA_025345505.1 of Todiramphus chloris collaris. Taxonomy (NCBI): domain Eukaryota; kingdom Metazoa; phylum Chordata; class Aves; order Coraciiformes; family Alcedinidae; genus Todiramphus; species Todiramphus chloris. The sequence goes on along the minus strand of JANVCC010000021.1, from coordinate 57,499,055 downwards.
CCAGGCCCTTCACCAGTTTAGCTGTTCTTCTCTGGACCTGCTCCAACACCTCAATGTCTTTCTTGTATTGAGGTGCCCAAAACTGAACACAGTACTCGAGGTGTGGCCTCACTAATGCTGAGTACAGAGGGTCAGTCACCTCCCTGGTCCTGCTGACCACACTATTTCTAATACAAACCAGGATGCTGTTGGCCTTCTTGGCCACCTGGGCACACTGCTGGCTCATACTCAGCCACTTGTTGATCAGCACCCTCAGGTCCTTTTCTGCCAGACATCTTTCCAGACACTCTTCCCCAAGCCTGTAGCATTGCATGGGGTTGTTGTGGCCCAAGTGCAGGACCCAGCACTTGGCCTTGTTGAACCTCATATGATTAGCCTCAGCCCATCAATCCAGCCTGTCCAGGTCCTTCTGAAGACCCTTCCTACCCTCAAGAAGATCGAGACTCACACCCAACTTGGTGTCATCTGCAAACTTACTGAGAGTGCATTCTATCTCCTCATCAAGATCATTGATAAAAATGTTAAACAGAAGTGGTCCCAATACTGAGCCCTGAGGAATGCCACTTGTGACCAGCCACCAGTTGGATTTAACTCCATTCACCACCACTCTTTGGGCCCAGCCATCCAGACAGTGTTTTAACCAACAGAGCATGCACCTGTCCAAGCCATGAGCAGACAGTTTTTTTTGTAAGAATGGTGTGGGAAACAATGTCCATGGCTTTACAGTAGTCCAGGTCCACAGCCTTTCCCTCATCCACTAGGTTTGATCAGTTCTCTGGGCTCTTCCAGTGTATTAATTACATCTACATTGACTAATTTATATATAGACAGCTATATTAGGTTAGATATTAAATCAAGTGTCTGAACCTCAAATGAAAGCCACCTTGAGGAGGAGGTTCAATTGCCCATATGTAAGTATATAAGAAAATCTGATGTGCAGTGTCCCAGATTACTTCCAGGTGCTTCCCCAGAAACACATGGGCTCCCATTTGTTTTGTGTCATGTCTCTCTTTTCTTTGTGGATGTTTTGGGTATCTGAGTCTTTGGCATTAAGTATCCAGCCCTGTGCATATATATGTAGGTAACTGGATGTTTGATTTCTGAACAGAGCTCCCAGAATCAGTTCCTGCTGTTGGAGAATATGAGCTGTAAACCCCAGTAACCACCATCTGCTGTGGACCGATACATCTGAACATCTGCAGAACATGTTTTGTGTTGAATACATGTCAGTAGCTGTTGCTACCTGCCACAGGAAAAACTGCTTGCCTGTTAACAATTCTCTTTTTAGTTTTGTCATGCTCTAGAGAAGATATTTTGAGTTTGAAAAAAACCCACAACCCTTTCTGCTCTTAACTGTTTAATAACTAATTTTTGTTTTTCTGAAAAAAAGGGGGTTTTATTTAATAGGGACTTTCTTAACAATTTAGAATTACAGAATTGTTTAGGTTGGAAGATCATTAAGTCCAACTGTTAACCCAGCACTGATGAGTCCACTACTAAATGATGTCACTAAGCACCACATCTGACAACCCTTTCTGTGAAAAAATTTTTCCTAATGGCCAGTTTAAACCTCCCCTGGCACAATTTGAGGCCATTTCCTCTCTTTCTATCACTTGTTATTTGTGAGAGGAGACTGACTCCCCACCTCACTACAACCTCCTTTCTTTATTGCAGTGATGGCTATCACTCCCCCAGCACACCTCAGAGACTCAACTTACACCATGTCATGGTTTAACCTCTGCTGGCAATTAAACACCACATAGCTGCTTGTTCATTCCCTGCCTTGAGGGATGGGAGAGACAACTGAAAAAAACCAAACAGTACAACTCACGAGTTGAGATAAAGACAGTGTACTGGACAGAAAAGGAAGGGATAATGATAATAATACAATGTACAAAACAAGTGATGCAAAATAAAATTGTTCATCAACCACTAACTGATGCTTGGCCAGTACCCAAGCTGTGGTGTCCCCTGGACAATTCCCTCCAGTTTATATACTGGGAATGACACCATATGGCATAGAATAACCCTTTGGGCAGTTTGTGTCAGCTGTCCTTGCTGTGTCCCCTCCCAGCAACTTCTGCACTCCCAGCCCACTTACCATCAGGGCAGAATGAGAAGCTGAAAAGTCCTTGACTTAGTGTAAGCACTGCTCATCAACCACTAGAACATCAGTGTGTTATCAACATTATTCTCATCTCAAACTCAAACCACAGCACTGTACCAGCTACTAGGAAGAAAATGTACATAATTACAGACAAAACCAAGACACATCATTAGCCAACTTTGAACTCTGTGTTGCTCTAATTCCGTTTTTGGCAATATTGAGGTGTTTGGATGTCCAAAGGCAGCACAGGCTTGGCTATCTGGGCTGCACTAAATGTAGCACATCAATACATTCATTATCAACCAACTCAGTCCCATTGTCAAATCAACTCTGAAATACTGATGTTGGTACAAACAAACATCTCTGCTTCTTATTAACATTTGTGGGTTCAATGTAGACCACTTGCTTTTTCTTTATAATAGATCTTAAGCCAAAATGAGAATAGAATAGAATAGAATAGAATAGAATAGAATAGAATAGAATAGAAT
>JANVCC010000021.1:57308536-57492240 GCA_025345505.1 Todiramphus chloris collaris | reverse complement strand
TTTTCTTTTCTTTTCTTTTCTTTTCTTTTCTTTTCTTTTCTTTTCTTCTCTTTTTTCTTTTCTTTTTTTTTTTCTTTTTTCTTTCTCTTGACAAAATAATGGATGTTTGACAAAATAAACTATACCTCCCTCAGGAACTTGATAAGCAGCAACAACATTTAACATAAACTAAGGAAAGGAAGGAATGGCCAGTGAGCCTTGCTGTGTTGTAGATGGCTGTTTTGATGAATGATACATGGCAGTGAATTCCATGTCAGCTTCAAATTCGTGTTCCCTTCGAATGAAGAGATTAAAAAAAATGTGTAAGAGTTGTACCACTGGGCTAGCAAGAAAGAGAACACTGATCTAGATTACACTTGAATCTGTCATACTGTCAGAAGTAGGTTTTGATGTCAAGTATAGATTAAGCTCTCCTAAGTTAAGCTGTCTGCTTTAAAATGAAAAACTCATTCTTCAAAAGTGCTTTTTTTCTGCACTGGCACTAAGGATTAACTTTCATGTCATCACCTGTATAATAGATATCTATGGTTAAGTGAAAGGGATGTCATCCTCTGATGTCCTGCCTATTCTTCACCATCTGCTGCTAGGATGGTCTAACCCAGGACTCTTCATGACATAGCCTGGGGCTGCACAGATTTCTGGTCGAGAAAGCATTCTCATCCATGCTTGAATCTGAATATGTGATACAAGTGGAACATACGTGAAAGGTTCATTTTGTGTGACTTTCATCTGGCAGGCAGAAAACAGATTACTCTGTAGACAATGTATCAAGAAGAGGCCATAGATTATCTGCACTGAATTTACTTCAACGAGGAGTGCTGCCTTGGTTGTAGGAAATCCATAGATACCTTGATGAAGGCTACGTAGTATGGGAAGAGGATCAGAAGAGAGTGAAAGGGCTGATTTGCTGAGTGCAGCTTGCCCATGTGCAGCTATTACACACACACAGCACCTCTGTAGTATGTCGGCTGGATCATCCTCAAGCTTACATAAATATATATACAACTGTATATATATTTATATATATTTATATATATAGATGTATATATATACATATAGATATAGATGTATATAGATGCACAGGCTATTGTGTCTCTGAGTGTGAGTCTAAAAAGATTCAGTGAAATTTTACTGAGCCATCTCTTCAACGTAATCTTGTGTCTGTTCATCCTACCACTAGATCAAAGTGATTCACATCTGTTTTGAATGAGCAGTTGCAGTCTCCAAAGGATATCCTGATTTATAATTCCTTCCCTTTTTTATTGCGGTGTCGTGGTTGCCTATAAGTCACTGTTGTTGCCTCTTGTGAACTGGTTGCATCAGCTGCCATTCTGATTCAAACTCTAGTCAAAGTCATCTATATCCTCTTGTCAGAATGCCAGGCATAAAAATAAATGAGAACTAATGAAACAGGCATAAGATTAAAATGGAGATGATGTGAAAGAGCAGAAAGCAGTTTGCCTTGTGGGTCTCACTGGAAGCTGCTTCACTGGCATCTATAAGCCTGGTGTTCAATGATGTTTCAGAGAGATGCATGGATGGATGGATGGATGGATGGATGGATACTCAGGCTATAGCTGGTACTAGTAAATTTTGTGGCACTGGAAAAGATTCCCAGGTAATAGATCTCAATCCTCTGTACAGCTAAATTGCTGGAGTGGCTCTTGGATAGTTTCATTGTGGACTACCCCTCTGAATGTTTCCCAAGGACTACACAGGACATGTCATGGGGCAGAGACAATTCCCAATAGCTCATTTGGATATAGTCAGCCTGTCTTGGAGATTAAGAGGGTTTAATAATATGGTGTGAGCTGTTTCATGCTAGGTAGCCTCCATGTCAGACAATGGTCTCAATTGTATTTTATTACCTGATACAGATGTAGCCTCAGGCTTCAGGCTCCACCTGAAATGACATCTTGTATGCTTCAGTGTAATAGCCTCATCATATCAAGCCTAAGATTTCTCTTTGGTCTGGTGGTATTGGTTGCATCTACAGCTGGAGATCAGTCCCCAGCACTGATTTTGGCATTAGTTCAAGTGTTTTTGTAGGCAATATCTCTTCTACAAGCCTCAGAATGAGACACTGAGTGGTGATGACTAACAGGCCACAGAGGATATGGCAATGAATTTATGAAATCTGGGGCATTTTTCAGTTCCTGATGAAAAATGAAAATCACAAAATTTGCATTTTATTTTAGGAACTTTTCTTTGATTTCCAAAAATATTTTGCTGACAATCATTATTTTTGTCAGAGTGCTCTTGAGACACAAGTCCAGTGAAATCATGCATGACTCCCTGCCAGGTCATGGTAGGCTGTGGTGAAGTGTGGCTTTAGTCTATGGGATTTCAATGGACTATTGCTCCAAAATGGTACAAACATGATGATTGCTTTTCGTCTGGAAAGCCTAAGGGAAACAGTGATTGTCACAGCTTTGACTACAATTCTGATTGATTGTTATCTGAAAGAACTTTAAAGTTTTTGCAGAAGGTTGCAGAGTGGTTGTCGTATGGGTCATATGGGTCGGTATCCAAGTGGAGACAAGTGACAAGTGGAGTCCCTCAAGGATCAGTACTGGGACCAATCTTGTTTAACATCTTTGTCAGCGACATGGACAGTGGCATTGGGTGCACCCTCAATGAGTTTGCTGACAACACCAAGCTGTGTGGGGCAGCTGACACGCTGGAGGGAAGGGATGCCATCCAGAGGGACCTCGACAGGCTGGAGAATCTCATGAAGTTCAACAAGGCCAAATGCAGGGTGCTCCATCTTGGTCGGAGCAATCCCAAGCACCAATATAGGCTGCTCCTGCAGCCCAGAAGGCCAATCGTATCCTGGGCTGCATCAAGAGAAGCATGGCCAGCAGGTCGAGGGAGGTGATTCTCCCCCTCTACTCCACTCTTGCGAGACCTCACCTGGAGTACTGCATCCAGTTCTGGAGCTCCTATTACAGGAAAGATATGGACGTGCTGGAATGTGTCCAGAGAAGGGCCATGAAGATGATCAGAGGGCTGGAGCACCTGTCCTATGAGGACAGACTGAGAGAGTTGGTGGTGCTCAGTCTGGAAAAGAGAAGGCTCTGGGGAGACCTTATTGTGGCCTTCCAGTATTTGAAGGGGGCCTACAAGAAAGCTGGGGAGGGACTTTTTAGTCTGTCAGGCAGTGATAGGACTAGAGGGAATGGATTAAAACTAGAGATAGGTCAATTCAGGTCAGACATTAGGAAGAATTTCTTCCCCAGGAAGGTGGTGAGACACTGGAACAGGTTGCCCAGAGAGGTGGTGGAAGCCCCATCCTTGGAAGTTTTTAAGACCAGGCTGGATGGGGCTCTGAGTAACCTGATTTAGTGGGAGGTGTCCCTGCCCATGGCAGGGGGGTTGGAACTAGATGATCTTTAAGGACCCTTCCAACCCTGACAATTTTATGATTCTAAGATATTCTCAGTTCCCATGGTCCCTGGTTTCATAGTAGCTGGCCAGCAAAGACAGACAAGTTGTACCAGCTCAGCAGAAGAATTAGGGTTTGGGATTTCTGCTGTAAACTTAGGCTGAAATGTATCCAACCAATCTTTATCCACCCTCTTCTAGGTGATAATTTGATGCTCTCACAGAAAATGCATGCATTCATCTTCATCCTCCTCAGCTGCTGAAGTGTCTGCCCAGGAGGTAACAAGCTTAAGTCAAACTGTGTATTCGTTTTCACCTGTCCCGCAGACCAGATGCCATTATACCTCAGAATGGGTATTAAGTCAAGATATTGTAACCCTTTGAAGGCAGAAGCTTCCCCAGAAATAATTTCTGACTCACATCAGTACAGTCATGATTTAACCTCTTTGGAGGAAAAATGTGTTCATGTCCTTTATCAGAGCTGGACAACAAAGTCTTAAGAAAACTTAGCTTATTACCAACAAAGGAACTTGTCTTTCAGCTATTCCAAAATGAAACTATACAAAATGTTGAAAAATTGTACAAAACAAAGAAACTGTGCAAAATATTTAGGAACATTTCTTTAGTCATGACTAGCACACTGGGTGACAGAGGCAGTTCTTACCTGTCTCTAAAGAAAAGAATTACTTTTCCCATCACTGTAACAGTGTCAAAAGAGGGAGAAACTGTCTGCAATTCTTTGCATTTCATGTAATATAGTACATATTTATATATATATAAAAAATATATATATATTATAATAATAAGTAAGTTGTCCTTGAAAGGTTATACAGAATGTACCGTATGGTGCTGGGATTCATTTCACATCATCCTTTGGCAAAAAATATCAAAGCGGAGACTGCTTTTAGTAAGTAGGATACCTCAACACAGATGGATCAATGGGATGTCTGAGGCCCAAGACATGTCCAAATTTATGGGCAGCAACAGTAAATGAACTAAAACCTAAATAAATAAAAAAAAAACCCCACAGGTATTTCTATTGTGGGCAAGTCATTGTACTTCTTACCACCTGAGAGTTAAAGGACAGGATTCTGAGTTTACCCTGATTTTTGGAAAAGGTAACATTTTCCCGTATCTCAGAAAACCAAATCTGATAAACTTTTGCAGAAACTCAGAGGATACAGTGCACCACTGTGCAAGTGGTGATGTTTGTGCCCTTGGGAATGCATTCACTTGGGTCAGTGGTCTATGGCTGGAGCCAGACTTATCTAGATTAGAGAAATAATGTGGGATTTGGCTTCTGAATTATCCAGATTAGACAATCTATATGGATCATAAAATTAGGCAGATGAAAGCTGAGCTCGAGGGCTCAGGGGTTAGAAAAAAGCTAGTCCAGAGCTCTGAAGGGCCTGAGGCTTGGCAGAGAGGTCTTCATACAGTAGCTTGTGAGATGTCTTGGACATGTTTAAAGTTGGTTGTTGTTTTGACTAGAGACCAAGTGACAGAAATGTTAGCTTTAATTCTGCCTTGTAAAGAAGGATTTTATAGAGCATGGCTGAACAAATGGCAGTAATTGAACAGGACCCCATGGCAGCAGATTTCAGTGACACTACCGAACAAACCCATCCAGTCAGGACTGAGATGACTGAGAGAATGTGTTCTCAAAAAAACCCCATATGAAGCACTGTAATATACAGAAAAAAAAACCCCCAAAACTTCTGCAATTTTTTACAGAGTTTTAAGGCTGTACCTCTGACTTCTAACTAAGAGTCAGGTTTGTTTTTCTTATCAGCTCCTAAAAGAAAGGTTACTAAAACCTGGATGTGCTATCACAGAAACCTGTGGAGGAAAGGATTGGGTAATACCCAGCTGGATGACAGACAGTTTATCAGGTGGGAACAAAACCTGATGATATAAGCAAGAAAGCAGGGTCAGGTATATCATTCATATCCACATCTGTGTGGCAAGCCATCAAGATGTAAAGAGCAGACACTGACTATCATTGTACTAATAAACAGGCCTGGGACCACTCTCCTCTTATCTGAAATTATCTTTCAAAATAGGGTATGTACAGGCAGACTTCTTCTGAAGAAGAATAGTCTCTGAACTGTACCGACTCCGGAGTAATGTCCAAATCCTACTTTGTCCAGGACAAAGCTGTGTCAGGGACCAAGTTAATAATTTGACAGTATAGATTATTACTTCTCTGACAATGTTTAATTTACTCTGCTGAAGATAAGAAACTAGTATGTCCCACAGACATTACAGAATTTTTCTCATCAATAATAAATGTTCCATGATATGTGATAAATGATAAATGTTCCAGTGCTGATCTTGCAAATCTCTTCAGGATAGGCTTAGCATTAATCCAACAATCACTCGGGTCATAAATCCTCCTATCACACAACAGAAAAACTGTTAACCTGTGGCTCCTTAGCAAAGCACAACAATAGGGACATTAACAAGTTTCTCTCTATATGTGTTGATCCTCAGTGGCCAGCAGTAAAAAATGTGGATTGTAATATTTTATTAAATTGTTATCATAGATAACAATGGATCAGATTTTGTTCTCCCACCTCCTGCTACACAAAGATAGGTCAGAAATAACTCTTTCAGGATTTACTGAGTTAACATAGTTTTGGAAGAGTAAGTTTTCTTTATACTTGTTTCAAGGAGTTTTCTTGGGATTAAAGCTTATCAGTCTATTCATGTAGCATTCACTTTCAACACTGACCTCAAATTTCTCCCCTAATGTAGAATTACATATTTCACACTTCCACACTTTAAACTGCTCTGACATCCCCCATCATTACGCTGTTTCTCCCCACGGAGCTCAGGATATAAATTTCTGGATATAAATTTCAAGGACTGTTTCATAGGAAGTCCTTGAATCTGCAAAATTTATAAGCTATTTCCATGTACCATTTTTTCCCATGGTCAATTTCTCTGCAGTGTCAAAATGCCCACTCGCAGTCTTTTACTGGGGCAAAAGAATGTGACATGGTCCCACATGAGCCATCAAAGAGGTAAGAGTCACCATGATGTAGTAAATAGAAAGAGAAAGAAACCCTCACCACTTAAGGTTTCAGAAACTCTATCCTTAATGAATACTGAGGCACTTCTTGGAAGGAGAGATAACCTAGGAAGCAGTTAATGAAAGAAGGTGCCTTTTCACATCTGTGACCATGAACATAACTGAAAGACTCCAATGAAAAGGAATTAGACACTTTTGGGAAGGAAATTGAGGATCAGATTTAGAAAAGAGGTCCTGTCTTCAGTAGTGCAAACACAGTGATTCATGCTCACTTAGAGCATCCAGCTGAATGGATAAGGTTCTGCAGTGCCATGACATAGGGTTACAGCATGGTTCTGATGCAATTTAAAGTCCCTTTCAAATGTCATGATTTCAACCAAAAAATCATTTACATCATTCTGCTTTACACAAGGTACTAGAAGAGAGTGAAGTCCCCTGAAGCACTTTTTTTTTTTCCTATAAATATTTCTATATATTTTTTTATGGATAGAGCAAACAGATTAAACTGCTGTAATCACAGAATACAGAGTTTGTCCTGTATGCTGATGAAAGTGGGAAGATTTTTTTTGTCTTGTACTTTCTCATAGAAAATTTCCTTTTCCCCATCCCTTCACTTTCCAGCTCTGGTCCTGGGAAGTTGTGATTATGATGACACAGAACTCATGCTCCAAGGCTGGTCACTCAGCTGAGTACCAGGATGTGGCCCAGGGCTGTCTTCCTAGCTCTGATCTTTGCAAAAGGCCCCTTAACTTGCTATGGAGAATATTCATCAGGTCCATGACATGACACAGAGGATGTCACGTGTGTTCTTAAATGTAAAAAAAGGTAGATTTAGGCTAGGTATAAGGAGGAAATTTTTCACAATGAGGGTAGTGAAACACTGGAAGAAGTTGCCCAGAGTGGTAGTAGAAGCCCCATCCCTGGACACATTCCAGATCAGGTCGGATGGGTTTCTAAGCAACCTGATTTAGTTGAAGATGTCCCTGTTCACTGCAGGGAGTTTGGGATAAATGACCTTCAAAGGTCCTTTCCAACCCAAAACATTCTATGATTCTTTGACTCTATTATTCTATGACTCTATGTACGATGTCTCCTTTTCTTTATAATGTCCAGTTTGCCAACTCCCTTGGATACAAACACAGCATAACAATTCATCACCCGGCCCCACAGTTAGTGAAATCTAGCTGTGAGCTAGACAGGCTGCAGGGAAAGATCATTGAACCAGCTGAGATGTAAATATAGGTATGTCTCTACCAACTGAAGGAACTAGACCCGATAATTTATTTTTTTCTTTATCTGATTTTAATTTGCATTGGGTAAGCTCTGTATCTCAATATTCTATCATTATTTAGTATTAGCATTATGGTAATGCTGAACAATTCCTGTAATGAATCAAGGTCTATTTTGAATGATGCTTAAAAAGCAGTCTAAAAGCCCAGAGAAAGGTGGTTTCAGGAGCTTTTCTGCATTCTTATGTGTCACAACAGTGCGATTCTTCCTAGAAGACCAGTAATTTAATACTATAATAGCTAAAGAACAAGAAAGTTACCATCTTTTCTCTTGACTATTCCCCTTAACTTGTGCAATACTTTCCTTTAATTTGTCTGTAAACAAGATTCACACATTTGTGGGAACTATTTACGCCCTTTCATCATCTGACATCTAGTGGCAGCGTTGTGTAAAACTAACGAGATGGAAAAGTCAGAAATGTCATACCACGGGGACATTTTAGCCATTAACATATCATGAGATCATGTCATTTTGTGACAGCCAGCCTGTGTTTCGTAATTTGTAGTCTTCTTAATGCAGTGCAATGCACTTAGTAGTGCAGTAACGTGTGTGCTTCTCATCAAAACAAAGAATTGTGCATTTGAACTTGCATTGTGCCCTTTTAGAGAGTGGAGATTTTATGAACATATCTGTTTTATCTATCGGCTTCATTTACACTTTATCCTTTCATGACTGAGTTGCTACTGTCTGCCCTTTTACATCTGGAGCTGTGCTACATCCTGTGTAGCACAGCCTATTACTTCAAAGGCATACAACAACCACCCAAGTAACTGAACAGTAAATTCTCAAGAGGAACTTGCAGAGAAAGTGAAGCCACAATGCTGTAAGCTGGGCATGGTCAGGCATCTGGAGACTCGCCTCCTTAAGAAAGACATGGAGGCTAAAGGTTTTCAGATAACTGAAGAACAGAAGAAAGAAGGCAAGTTATTTTTTGTCTTAATGTAACCAAAAACATGTGGGTTTATATATATGTATATCCCTATCTATACAACAGTCTTCCCTTAATTTGAAGTACTAGTCATTTCTGGCAAAATCTTAGAGGCTCATTAGAAAGTTCTCGTTGAACTTCTAACCTAGATAAAAGATTTAAAATAAAAATAGAAGACAACAGTGAAAAAAAATTTTTTTAAGTTAATGGTCCTTTTAAATCATCCAGGTGATTCCTACTCATTTCCAAAGTCAGAAGACCACAACTCATCACCTGTGCATTTATGTATTCTTTTCCCATTTGGGGTCTCCTGGAAGGAGCTGGTAGTTTGCCATGCCAGGAACACCACACCATGGTCTCTGAGTGATGTTGATAGTCCTGTAGTTCATGGTCACCTGAACATCTAGGAATGCCTGCAGGTTTCTTAAGATTCCTTGTCATACAGCTGCTGCCATCTCCGCAGCTTGATGCCTTCCTTTTCCTGTATAAAACTTGTCAAGGTACTCCTAAATATCCAGAAAAAAAAAAAAAAAAAAAAGCAGCAAATATTGCTCATTGACATGTCAATGTTTTGATTGATATAAATGGAGTATTTTACGCAATTTGTATTGTATGAATTGGTGATGATAAAAATAAGGTAATTGAACGTATGCTTAGTAGAAAAGTCTGGTAAGGAAAACTGGGCAGTTATCAGCAAAAAGAGAGCATATTTTATTTATGCTGAAATTGTCTTATTCTGAATTCATGTTCAATACAGAACAAAATGAAATGGCGATTTTTGAGTTTTCTATGATAATAAACATTCAGATAAAACTTACTTTATTATACGTGAGCTTTCTCCAAGGAAAATAGAAATTTGGCAAAGAATCTAAACAATAACTATTTTAGGCTGTAGAATTGTAGATTACTATTTTTAGATGATTACTGCTCAGCTTTTCTATTTCAAATACACAGATCTGAAGATATAGAAGGGAAGTGATGTGTATCATGTGTCCATGAGTATAATGAGTAGATATATTCATAAAGCACTGAGTTCTGTGGAAAGGCAAAAAAAGAGAATGACTTGCCTGGAAAAGCTCTTTGCAATGAATCCATTTCCACTGTGGAATTAGAGTGAATACTCTAAAGAGGAGCTCTAGGACTTTGCTCAAATGAGTTTTCCTGTCTGCCAACCCTCCCCAAAGACCAAAACAGGCCTGTCACAGTTAGTGGCCTATTTAAAGGGTGTAGTCACAGACTATTCCCTTTTTTCAGTCTAAGAGAATTTGACGTGATTTCTTTTTTTCCTCTTTATTTTAGCCCCTTAAAAGCAAGTGTCTGTCACATGTGGTAACACTAAGGAGTCCTATGAAATTTTGGACTTGTTGTATGCTTTACATGAAGTCTCTATATCTTGCTCCCAGGAATGTTCCATGTTTCATATGCCATGGTTCACTTCAGATAGTATATTTATTTCCTTTATTACAAGCATGGAACTAAGAATATAAAAATATTTAAATGACAAATAAAACTGAACGTTTTAACAACAATATTCTAGCATATTTTATCAACGATACTGTCTCTGTATGTAAGTTACTGTTTCATGTGATAGTTATGTGTATTTTATTCTTTTGTATTTCTTCAAAAACTTTGCAGTTTTTGAGTTGCATGGATAAAAACTACTAACTGCAGATGTCTAGATTACATTATGAATCACTCTGTCCAATTACACTCTGGTGAACGTATTTGTTATTGTATCTCAAGCTCTGTCACAATCCTGGAAACTCCAATGTTACAGAAATCTTCCCGGGAGCCCCATGATTTGTCAGTGACATAATTTCTTCCACTGATATGATTAAGCATAGTGGAGGGAAGTCTGTACAGGTGATCTTGAAAAGGAGCTTCCAAATTAACACATATCTTGGTCAAAGTCAGGGCGAATCTGAGGTTTATCAAGGCTTCCTCAAAAAGAGTGCAAGCGTGGTTGGGAAGGATGAATAGATGTCATGTCACACGAACCTAGAACATGATGTATGGGACTGCAGGGATGGGGATTCTTCTGCCTGGTGGTGATGAGGAAGGCACCAGCTGCCCCAAGACAGAGGAAAGGTCATGATGTTATGTTACAAGCAGACCTTTTTGATGCTTCAGAATTTGCAAGAGTTGTTTTATTTAAATGTGAAACTTCAATAATTAGATTTTAAAAGTAGTTAAAACCAGGACTGGGTGAGGAGTAGGGCAGGAGAGCAAGTTAGTCATTGGATACAATCCATGAAAGAAGTAGGTCACGTCTTGGACCCAGAAATAACTTCTAGACAGAGGTCTGAAAACCTGGGATTAGGGAATGGCCATGGGAATGTGGAAGATACATAGAAATTCCCAAGGAGGTTTCTTACACAGATTTTGGTGAGCAGTTTCTATATTCTTTGGAATATAGAAATTTAATTTTTAAAAAATTTTATTTTTGTGTTGTTTGAAGACAAAGCAGGAACACACAGACACAAGGATATAGGTGGAAATTAGGCAATTAGAACTTGTCCTTCACATTCTAAACAAATTCTTACAGAAATACCACATGTGCAAAAATATCCCCCAGTGTATTCAGAAATGAATGAATTGCCCCTGTACTTCCCTTTGTACAATTTGCATTTAGCATTCTGTATTTTAATGGCAAGGGCTCTCAAAATTATGACTTCCAGTAATCTGCACATGAGGATAACCTTTGCAAAACCAGAGACAGAGGCTTAAAGGTTTGCAGGGTGTCAGGATAAGCTCTAGGAGTGAGTCAAGGGATCTGCAGGGAGAAGGAAGATGGCAGGATCTATTCTTGTTTCACACACAAATGAGATTGAATGTAGCAGTGTGAATGCACGTTTCTTCAGCCAAGTGCTTGAGGAATGCTTTGTGTGAACTTTATTATGGCCATAACTTTTCTATGGCCATAATGAGCACAGATGGTCTTCATTAGGACTCTGAGCAAAAGATTTCAGAAGTAGTGTCACTCAAATATGTGTTTGAAATCTTGCATGAGCTTGAAGGCTTTGCTGAATCAGCTTCTTCTCTAATTAAATCCTATCCTCTTGCTCATGATGTACACAAGCTGCATTGTTATCCTGGAAACGAGGAGAGAGTTTGTCACTCTTAGAAACAAAAAAACCATCCTTAATAATAGCCATTCTCCTTCCATATTCTATGCTTGTTAAAATACATGTCCAGGTGATGTTTCTGTTCATCTTTGTAGACAAACACTTGTTAGCTTGCAGAATTTTCCTCTGAACATTTCTGTAGCAGTTTGGTCTCCTCCTGAGATTAGTGTAAGCTTTTCTTGTTTTGTTAAAGAAAGTATATTTTTTTTTTTCTTTTGCCCTAAGAGCCTGATTGTTTCACAATAATCCTGCTCACAGTAGTATGAAGTGACAAATACACCATTCAAATGCTTGGAAAAATATACTCACTTAAGCTAAATTACACCATGATTTAAAGTAAAGTGGTTGTGTATTTATTGTATAAATCACTGACATCTTGGGTGAAAATCAAAAGCAGTGCTTATAAAAGTAAATGATGATAGTCTGAAACATAGGTGGAGGTAAATATGCATATATATTTGCATTGTTTACATAAACACATGTTTATATAAACACATAAAACATAGACACATAAATATTTGTAAATATTTTCCAGTGTTTTTTGTAAACTATGTATTTTTCATCTTCCTTAACAAGATCTTCTGTTGAATTATGACATTTACAGTATGTCTATAACTTTTTTTTTTTTTTTTTAAACTACAGTTTCCTTTTAAAATATTGATTTTTAATCTTAACCAGTGTAACCTTCTCAGTCTAGGGTAAAACTATTATTTGGAAAATGATGAGCCGTGCAACCGCACAATTAAAATTAAACAACCGAGAAGCTGAGCCATGGGGAGCAAACCTGGCACAGGTGCTGGTGCTGCTGTGACTCCTGGATAGCAGCTGTAACCGCTGGGTGACAGCTGTGACCACTGGGTGGCAGCCGTGACTACTGGCTCGCAGCTCTAACTGCAGGGTCTCAGCTGTAACCGCTGGATGGCAGCTGTGACCACTGGGTGGCAGCCGTGACTACTGAGGGGCAGCTGTGACCACTGTGGGGCAGCTGTGGCCACAGGGTGGCAGCTGTGACCACTGGGTGGCAGCCGTGACTACTGAGGGGCAGCTGTGACCACTGGGTGGCAGCTGTGGCCACTGGGTGGCAGCCGTGACTGCCGGGTGGCTGCTGTGACTGATGGTGGCTGCTGTGACCACTGTGTGGAATCTGCTGGGTGGCAGCTGTTAACCCCGTGTGCCAGCTGTAGCTGATGGTGGCAGCTGTGACCCTCGGCTTCGAGCCTGGGGGTCCTGGATGTGCGGGGCAGTGGGGAGTGCCTGCCGGTCCCAGCGGGCTCTTGCCATGGGATGCGCGTGTTGCTCTCTGCAATGTGAGGTTCGTACCTCCGTCTGCTTGTAAGTATTGTCTTCTTTTTTTTTTTTTTTTGCTGTTGTTGGACTGTGCTAACCTGCTGTATCCTCAGGAATGGGTCCAAAAGTAACCACCCGCACTCATCAGTCCAAGGTCAAACAGATGTCCTACAGTCACTTAATATATCAAAAGCCTGAGTTACCCACCTCATACCTAGTGTTTAAGAACTCATACTGGCTTCTTATTTGATGGTTTAAAACCTTGGGGTTTTAAACACACATGCAGAGGCTGTATTGCCCTCAGTTCTACAAGCAGCATTTATCATAAAATACACAAAAAGCATTTATTTACATGAAACTGGTAAGATCCCCTACTCTTTTAACCCCTTCAGGATGGCAGAGCCCCAGAGGCTGCACAGACCCCCATGAACCCATAGGTGAGGAACTTTTATGGGAGCACTCACACACAGACACTCATCTGTGTCTATTCACTTATTGGAAGGTAGCAAGACACAGTGCTTGCAGATTACAAAAACACATGAAGCACATGATGCATGACAAAAAATCCCAACAGACAACACCCATCTCTCCCCAAGCTGATTTGATTAATCAATGCAGGTGGCCCATGAAAAGCTCTGATTCACAGCTACAGTCACAGAAGCCCCATCTGAAATCTTTTAGTCCTGTCTACACTCAGTAATGTCACTGAGATGGCTGCCATTAAGAGTGCTAACCCTGCAAGGGTCTCTGACTGTGTTTGTAGCTCTCAGAGG
Organism: Todiramphus chloris collaris; assembly: GCA_025345505.1. Lineage (NCBI taxonomy): Eukaryota > Metazoa > Chordata > Aves > Coraciiformes > Alcedinidae > Todiramphus > Todiramphus chloris. Next base: position 57,478,419 of record JANVCC010000021.1, on the reverse strand, counting down.
AGTGCTGTCCCATTTTAGCCAGGCACATTGTGCAGCTAATCTACACTTCTTGCCAGAGTCCCCCTCTTGGTACTTGCAATGGTTGTAATAGGCTTCAGAATTCTGCTTTGGGTATAGTTCTGGTAGGTCTGAAGGTTGAGCATTCTAGAAGGTTTAAACTTTATAAGCTGTTCAAACAGCATATTGTCTATCAATGCTTAAATATCAGCCTTGCAGTTTCTTTTTCTGTTATCAGGATTTGGGAATGAGCAGGAAGAGGCATGAAGTTTGAGCAAGCGCAAGGAAGAGTGGTTATGTACATCCAGATAATGCCAAGATTTTTCTCCATATGTAAGCTTCCATGTTTGTCTTTTTTCTTCCTTTAAGGTATCAAACCCTTAGAAAGTTTCATTATCAGTTTTATCAAGGCTTTTGGGGTATCTGTCCATCACCCAACAACACAGGGGATAGGTTGCTCACCTGGAAGGGTAAGGGGAAGAGGTGAGTTTTAAGCTCTGCTCTAGCAGGTATTTGATAGATCCTGCTCACTCTGGTAGCTAAAGCACTCCCATGACAGTGCTGGGAGATAAAGTTCTTGCAGTCAGAGAAGCAAGCAGGACTTTCAGAACAGCCTAGCAGGGATGCTGTACTTTGTGTGTCTCAGCAACACCTTACATTAAGATGCATAATTTCCTCATTTCCTAATGCAGTCTCATCATCACGATCCTATGATACAGTTAAAAACAACTGTTAAAGAAACATTAATTGGCTGAGAGACAAAATGACCATTTATTTTTTGTGATACAAAATAAATGGAAAGGCAAGTGTGGATTAGCTTTCTCCTTGTTTTCAGATGCCTTGCCTTGTCTGACCTTCCAAACACCTCTGGTCAACAGTAAAGGCGATACGACATTACAAAACCAAATGGAAATGTGCAGTGGAAAGCAATAAATATGTTTAGTAAAAACACCAAGATAATTATATTAGCTTGACCATGTGGGATCCTGTTTTCTGTGTATGTGTTTGTGTGTCCATTGGGTCCCACAGTAACTGAAGATACTGGCCAAGTTCAGTCAAGCTGAGATGTAGTAGTTCCTATGGTTTTTTTTTGTGGAAAATAGAAGCTGACCAAAAGAGAAAAAATACGTATTAATGAGAAAGCAAATAATTCATCCTTTGGCTGCTCTGTGGGAGCCAGTGGCTGTCCAGCCCATGGTAACCACACAGCATTACTCAGATGGTAGCCTAAATGTAGTATGGGGATGTGTTATAAGGAGCTACAAGTGCCATAGAAGAGTGCTGGGGAGGTGGTACTGGGAGCTTTCTGGGGCCGTGGGAGGATATGGTGATGTGGAAAACATAATTCCATGTTAGCCAGGCTTCTGGCAGAGATGAAGGGAAAGGACTGCCACTAAGCACTCATCACTTACTGGAGAGGCACTTCTGTTCTGGTTCTGTTCTGTTGTGGTGATTCTATTCTGGTTCCCATTGCTCCAAAGAAATGACAAGTGAAGAGGGAAAACTAAGCAGCCAAGCTGTTACCACTAATGAAAATACAAGTCTTTTTGTGTTGGGAATGACCTTTCTGGCTTTCTTCACAAACAAAGGAAAAGCAATACTCATTGCTTTACTTTTGCAGGTGAGCTGTGAACACACACCCCATCCTGGTTTAACAGAATGCCAATGTTGCCAGTCAGAAAGTTTTGTTAACAGCATATTTCACTATTAAAGATTAACTTTCATTAAGATAATAAATTTATATAAATGGTTTCACCTGAGAAAAGAAGGAACACAGAGTAGCTGTGATGTTTGTTTACATATCTGAACTCAGAGGAACTTGCCCATATATGACAAAGAGCTGAATAACCTTGCTGACTCAATGATTAAACTTTTCTGGCAGCTACAATTACAATTGTATTACACAGTGAACAGAATATGTGTGAAAGAGTAATCTTATCTCTGAGTATAAACACTTGGAACTTGGCAGCTTCTGTGATTCTGCTGTTAAAATGTGCTTTCTACACATCCATCAATTGAATTGAATGCTGGAGAACAGTTTAAGGAGGATAGAAATATAGGAATAGGTAAGGAACCATCCCCATCCCGCCTGACTCCAGGATGTTCTGCTCTTGTCTTCTGGGATATCATAGTCACTCCATAGGCACCATCAGTTCAAGCAGGTGCCTTCAGACAACTTTATCACTGGCCTGTGATGATGTAAAAAGCTACTGGTATATCTTGCCAAAAAACCAAACATCAGAGAGGATAAAAGTAGGATGTCCTTCTATTTTGGATGACTTAAGAATTGAAAGATACTATAAATATCACCAAACTTCAGCTGCCTGAAAGTTAGCTCCTCTAAGATAGTTGAGACTTCACCTGGAGTATTGTGTCCAGTTCTGGGCTCCTCAGTTCAAGAGAGACAGGGATCTGCTTGAGAGAGTCCAACAGAGGGCTACAAGGATGATTAAGGGACTGGAGCACTTGCCTTATGAGGAGAGGCTGAGACACCTGGGGCTCTTTAGTCTGGAAAAGAGAAGACTGAGAGGGGATTTGATAAATGTTTATAAATATATGAGGGCTAAGTGTCAAGAGGAAAGGGACAGCCTCTTCTCACTTGTGCCTTGTGATAGGACTAGGGGGAATGAATATAAGCTGGAGCACAAGAGGTTCCACCTTAACATGAGGAGGAACTTCTTTACAGTGAGGGTCACAGAGCACTGGAACAGGCTGCCCAGAGAGGTTGTGGAGTCTCCTTCTCTGGAGATTTTCCAAACTCGCCTGGATGCGTTCCTGAGTGACCTGTGTTAGGGTAGATTAGGTTGTAGGGTAGATTAGGTTGTAGGGTAGATTATATGATCCTGCCCTGGCAGGGGGGTTGAACTTGAAGATCTCCAAGTCCCTTTCACCCCTAACACTCTGTGATTCTGTGATTATGTGACTAGCATTCATGTTTTCCCTAGGGGCTGAAGATACCCGTTTGCTCCAGCACAGTCTTTGGATGAGATGAGATGATGAGATGAGATGATGAGATGATAAGGAACACAGTGGAGAACTACTCTCTCTTCTTTCAATACAGTGATTTCCCCTAACTCATGTAGAGTAGATGTGTAGACAGACAGAAAGGTATAGTTGTTAGATGAATCTCACCCAAATGTCTACCATTTTACCTCATTTTAAGTTTCAATTTTGTTAGGGATCTAGAGGATGATGGTGTTCAATAGCTTTGTATTCAGTGAATCAGTGTATCCGAGTCTCTATATTTGATTTCCTGATAGAAACCAAGCCAGTGGGGTTCTCATAGCAACAGCGGCAAAATAAGGATACTTTTGCTGTTTACACAAAACCAAGTAGGCAAAGTTCAGGTTGGGATTGTTTCATTGTTGTATCTGCTACTGTAAAAGCATGTAGCAAAAAGAACATTTTTAGTCAAATGTGCAACAAGTGTGTAAACCAGATAGATATGTGAAAACTAGGGATCAGGAGGACAAGCCACTGTTAATAAGATCATGTCTCCAAATATATCCAGTCATGCAGGCAGTATGGCCAGCCATGTAGAATCATAGAACTGTTTAGGTTGGAAAAGACCTCCAAGATCATCAAGTCCAACATGGCAGTGTATTTAGGTCCTGCTTCCAGAATTGAATGTGAAGGAAATACTTGGAGAGGATATGGCTGTGACTTTATAGGTTTTGTCTGATTTTGTGAGGAGTTTGCTTCATGTGCAATGTCAGCATGTAATAAAGCTCAGATATATGTGCCCTTGAAGCACATGCTTTGTGTTAACAGAGCAAAGGTTGTGCTCCATGACACAGTAATTGAATCTATTTTTTTTAATAGGACAGAGCTTATTTGTGAAGGATGTCATTCATAGACTCACAAAAAATGGTCACCGATGAAATGCTAATTGTTATGCTATAACGACAGATCAGGGGGAGGTAATGCATTTGGTCACTGGGGCTGGAGGTTCATTTTGATGGCAAAATACTGATGCGATGTGAAAGGGCAAAGCTGCAGTAGTTGAAGAAGATACAGGAGAGAGGATAGAAAAGCAACTGATTAATGAAAAGGCTGGCTCGTAAAGATGTTTGGAGAGAAAACAAGCAAAATAGAAATGTGCATTGGAAGGATATTAGCATATTGACCTGAAGTGTTTTTTCACACCTCAGAAATACAGGCTGCCTTCAACAGATGAAACAGAAAATAGTTGACATCAATCTAAACCTTTTATTGCCAAGTTATTTGAAAATCCATCTGGTGTATAAAACAGTAAGTTATGCTGGACATTTTGCACTTAATCAGGGGCAAAAAATGCAGGTTTGTTCTAGCCTTTGGAGATCCACTTAGAGCTAACATGCTGATTTATTATAATAGACAAATATGAAAGCTAGTCCTGTTGCTTCTCTGTATAGGAATGTATATATGGACAATCTTTGAGAAATCTAGAATTATTTTTATTCTCATTTGCTGTGTGTAAGAAAGTTTAATGATATTAACAGTTAAACCAGCTGTTACTCTTCATTTCACGGATAACATTTTTAGCAATAGGGTCGAACTCCCACTGCTTTGATCCATGGAAGAAGTAGAATAATCCTGTCAAGAAAAAAAGTAAAGCATTATGTCACAGATACAAGAAAGAGCTTCATTCTGACAAAGAATCATCTCTACACATAGGAGACTCTCTTTTTAGTTCTATCTTTTGCAGGATACAGCAATAATGACATTCATCATGACTCCAGAACTTCTGTTCTTTACAAGTAAACTGTTCATACTTAAAAGCTCAGTTCATTTACCTTTCCGTTGGAAAACAGCATCAACCTTCTGGCTAATTCCTGGAAAATCATTGACTGTTTGCCTAGGATAACCCTTCTCCATGGACTGGCTGTTTTCATCAAACCTAAATCATATGAACGGAGACATGTCGTTTTACAGAGTTTAGACATCACTTCTGCAAAGAATTAAGCAGCTGCTGAAAGGTGTCCACCATCTGTAGTTTGATTTCACTGGGGTTACAGAGAGTAGTTATTTACTTGCACAAGAATCTGCAGGATGCTGGCCATCATGTTTTCCATTAGGTGGCTACATGTTTGCTGATAAAGGCAGGCACAGCTCCAAAGAAGCATCTGAAGTGAGACAAACTGGAGGAAGACTCACATTTTTGACAGCAGGGATGGGATTTATCTCCTCTAATGACAGCAGTGTGACAGGAAGCACATGGAAACTGGCCAGGTTGATTCCTGCTATAGCGACTGCATATATTTATTCAACGAATTTTAAACTCTTCTTAGACCTTGATATGATATTGTACATAGTCCTTTCCTAGCTTTAGATGGAGGAAAGGAATCTGACTTATTTCTAACTGAGCCAGGACAATTTTTATGAGATGGGGCTGAATTCAAGGGCCAAAAGAAGAACCTAAAATGTTTTTCAGGATGAAAGAACTCTCCGAGGAAAAAAAAAACATAAAACCAAAAAAACCCAAACAAACAACAACAATGACAACAACAAAACCAAAACCAAACAAAAAAACCCACAACAAAACAAAACAAAGAAACGAACAAAACAAAATAAATCAAAGATCCACAAGCAAACAAACAAGTTTGTTTTTTTACTCTCCTTGGATACAAGAAATACTTTTCACAGGGACATGAGACTGAGAGCATGAGTTACTAGGTAAGAAATCCATGCTGTGGTTTGCTTGCATGCCTCTGTCTTGTGACAAAGGCAGTAAGATAAAAATACTCTTTCCAAAACTATCAAAGCAAAGGATGGGAAAAACCACGCAGCTCAATATGTCTCACTGAGGAATCCCACAATTAGTCATGATAGTCTGTTTGACCTACACAGGCTTGTGGTTGCCTGCAGAAGGCCTTTGCAACAGTTGTCCTTGAATACAGGAGGAATCTGTCAGGTTTCCAAAGCTGATTTTTGCTTCCATTTGCCTGGTATTTGGATATTAGGAATCACTCATGCTAGTTTGGGAAAAGGATTTAGAAGAAGCATGTTGTAAATCCAATGTTAACCAGATGAGGAAAGCAAAACTATCACTCCTAGCTCTCTAAAAGAGAAGTTTTCAGAAATCAGAGAAATCTTGCACAAGTGATCCCAGTCAGCCTTTTGCTGGAGTAGGTTACCATTAAGATCTTTATTTCCTAGAGATACTTTTGTCTGTTGTATTTGTAAAAATTCTCTACATGTTGTAATATTTTCAGCTTCCAGGCATAATGCTTCAAAATGAATATGTATTTTGAATGCCCATTCCAGGACATCCTTAAGCTCTCAAAAAATCAAAGCTATATTCTTCTCCTAGGAATAGAAGTCAAAGAAACAGTTCTATGAAAATTAGGATTATTATAATTACATATAGCTACATGTAGGTACCTAAAGGTCTGGTTTCTCTTTTATCACATGGACAATTTTAGTTGTATTCATATTACATTGGAGTCAATCATAAGAAAACATTTGTCAAATTTTCTTACCTCCAGTACTTGTCACCTATGAAAAAATCTGTCTTCCCTGTGTTTTTATTACAAACAGCTGCATCAATTTTCTTGACACCTTTAGGGAAGCCCAGTGTGTTGATATACTTTGGGTAACCAAACAACACCTGATATCCACTGATAACCCAGAATTTATTGCCTGTTAAAAACAAACAAACAAACAAAAATTAGCTTCACCAGTTATTTTCAGAGATAAAAGAAAAAATGCACTCCCTTAGTGTAGGTTGTAGGAAAACTAGATCAAATATCCTAAGGTGTTTTATTTATTTACTTACTTGAAAAGTGAATTTTATGCACATATAGCTACCCTTCCTTCCTCTCATGTTCCCACAAAATTACAGGTATGAAAATTTTAAAGAAAATCTCATACTTCACCTTTGAAAAATAGGATCTGATCTTTCATATTCTCATACACAGCTTCAATACCAGGTGGCAGGGTTGGCCAGAAGGTAGACATTAATTCACGTTCAACTTCTGAGTTATCAGGATAGACTCGCCATAAGTGCCTGATTTAAATATGAAACAGCTTTTGTAGTAAAAATAAACCATGGACATTTCTATATGTGCACAAGAATGTGAACAACATTGTGACTTACAAGCTCTTTCTTGTCAGTGGTTGATGTGTCAGAAAGGAAAACACCTCTCCAAGTGGGAAGTGAAGTTTTTGGTTTTATTCTGTTTTCTTTCTGGAATTACTCTTCTCCTTGGTACTGATTAATTAATGAGATCAGCTACAAGGAGCTGAAAACTTCAGGTTGTTCATGTACCACATAGTAAGAGGGTTGTAGGGCCCAGATGAGCCTGACTGTAAGCTATTCTCTGGATGACTTACCCGTATGACTTTGGGCTTGCATAGGTGACTGGAGGAGGGATTGACCCCTCTGTATGGTAGAACATACTAATTTGTAAGGAGATGGTTGAAGCATTTAAATAGGTAATGAAACATTTAAATATGTCATGACTTGGTGTAACCATTTATACATTTGGGAATTAAGTTTTATTGGGACCAAGATGTTTACTGGAAAAAAAATGAAGAACAGTTTTTCAGGAGATCCCTCAAAAATATTAAGATAACTTTTATCTGCTGAAAGTTTTATTTTTATGAACTAAAATCTATCTGTTTGTCTCATTATAAATCCCATAATCATAATCAAGTGACCCAGCCAAATATTCAATCTTTGTAGGAAACAAGAAAAAATAAACCTCATGAATGTCATATCCATATTTACCTGCCCTTTAGAAAAATGACTTCTCGTCGGAGAGTAGTTATAGCATCGAAAGACATCTGGGAACCACAGGTTTTAGGTGAGGTGTGAGTGTCTGGCCTTTTATCTGGGGCATTTGGTGGAGATCCTAAGAGAGATGTTTTAGAAAGAATACACCAAATTTGTAAAAACATTACGGTTTTCACATATAAATCCATTTTTTATATTATGAGAATACAATTACTTTTATGGTGAAACTTTTTGAATGAGATTATTTCTCTCCTGCTTACTTCTTTTTTTAAGCCACAGGTTTTACTCACCATAAATGGACTGAATGCCACTTATATCATCTGGAGAGAGGGGAAACTCACTGGGGCTGATGTAGGCGTAATTGGGGAACATCAAAGCCCTCTGGTCATTAGAATGGGAGAGACCCAGGGCATGGCCAAACTCATGAGCCGCAACGAGGAATAAGTTGAACCCTTAAAAAGTGGGTAGAGAGAAGAGATCTGTCTAATTTTGGTCTGCAAATGTCCAGTCCAAACACAGCAGGGCTATTGCTAAGTTGCAGTTTTCATACAATATATTGAAATTTGCATATATGTAAACATATATATGGATATATATATGTTCCCCCACCAAAAGGGAGTGACTTTTAGCCCTCTTTCCTTCTGTTCTTTCACACATACTGAAAGTATGTGTGTGGCATGAGTAGCTGTCTGGGGGTGAGTGTGGGTGCAGCTCTGGGGAGTGTCCCGGCAGGTTTCCTGCCTGAGCTAGAATAGATTAGGTAGTGAGTCAGATCAAACTAACAGCTCTCCAGGGCAAGGATAGGACGATGTACTCCATGCTCACTTGAGGTGCCAAAGCGTCACTGTGTGTCACCCTCCCTCCTACAAACCTAAGAAAGAAAAGTGAGATCATGAATAGACAAGGAAAAATATGTTAGCAGAAAAAAAAAAACTTTTTTAAACTGACTTTAAAGCATATGGTTTCTTTATAATCTTGTAAAATAAAGTATCTTTTAAAAAATTATGTTTATGCATGCTTATTCCCAGTAAAATATGATAACATCGTAAATAGATTAAAATGGAATTTCCCTCAACAAGCGTCCCTGCAAGTAATATGCCTTTCTGAATTAGGGAAGAATGATCATCTGTCTTGCAGACCAAGAGCCAGCAACATCAACAGACTTAGCGAAGATCACAAGCCTGTGGCAGAGCAGAGGGCTGGTCATCGATTGCCCAAGAAAGGCTGCCTGAAGTCAAGAGAGGCATTTCTCAAAAAAACAAACACTCAATTTTTCCACATGCATTTCCAGTCCTCCCTTGTCATGAGTTCTCTGAGCTCTCCAATGAGTTCTGCAATGCCTGGCAGCTGGATTTGTACTGCTGAGGAACAGCAGCAAAACTGGGGTTGACCCATTGAGTCCCAGTATGAGGAACATGCTACATTTTATCAGCATGACATATCCATCCCTTATCCTTCTCTTTTTTTTTCCCATCACAATAAACCCTCCTCCTCATGCAGTGCTCTTAAAACACCTTCCTGTTTGTTAGTTCCTTGCTTTCCCTGCAACATGACCTTATTTCTCCTGCTGCAGTTATCCTCTGCAATCTTCCATCCCAAAAACTGGATGAGAAAAGGGTCTAAAGTACAACAGAGTAATGTGCTTGTGTACTGATGAGTCTGTGGAGACAGTATGTGCTGTATGGCCAGCCTGGAGTTTTATGGGAATGGGCTGAGGGAACGGGTTGAAAGGACCAGATGGGTCCTAGCCAGATGGCTGAGCACTCAGCGTTCCCCTCTCTTCTGTCCTGATGACACACATCTATAGTCAGCTCTATACACTGCATTGCAGCCTACGGGTGGCCTGAACAGCACGTTCAGACTTCCAGATCCTGGCTGGCAGCTACATTGCTTGGAGAAAAAAACTGATATATCAGCCCATTCTAGCTTGAATGCAGAGTAAATCCGTAAAAGCCTATAGTTGGACCTATCTAGGTATAGTGAAGACTTCATAATCACTTGTGGCTGTGATGCTTTTTAGGTGATGGGATCTTCTCTGAGGGCTGCTGCAAGGCACCATGTGCTTCCTCTGCAGAGTGTGGTAGTGCCAGTCTTGATGCCAGTGTATGCACCAGGAGGGGAAAAGTCAGAATTTTTTTACTATGGGTTGTGAAACTCTGATGGGCATAGGACCTACCAACCTGCAGGTAAGAGTGGCCCATGTCTGTTTCATTCACATCTGAAAAGGCTTGTCCCTTTTGGTATTTTTACCAGTGTAGATCAGGCTGATTTTACATCCGCATCAAGTATCCCCGTTGGAGGATGGCATGTAATATCCTCAAACTACTCTTATGGTTAACGATGTGTTTCATCTCAGTCTATTTCTTCACTTAAATAAAATCAGAAAGGAATTTACTCTTTCATAACACTTCAGAAACTTTTTGCACCTACCAGCTGAGCCTGTGGTCCAATCTTCATCTTCATCAAAGTGCACGTCACCACCAAAACCATTGCCAGGTGGAAAGGCATGAGCAAGGACACCAAGGGGGCCATCGAAATAACGAGGACAATGTCCATGAGCTAAATAATATGATGTTGAAACAACACTGAGTTTGTGTTATGACTATTGGAAAATCTTTAAATTTATCTTACCATTGGTACGCAGTCAGTGTATTACCTTTGGTCCTAAAAGCAATCATTATATCTGCTATTCCCTCATGAATACGAGTGAAAATCAGTGGGGTGACAGTGCTCCACAGTTTAAATGCCTTCTGAATTGCTTTATCCACATCCTCTTTGCTCATATCTGGTGTGTGGTTCACAATTCTATGGTTGAAGATTCAAATAATAATATTTAGTGTTTGCAGAAAGAATTTCTCTAATATTAAGAGGATAAACAGACATGTGTAAGAAGCAATTTAAGCTGTAATACAACATCTTGGACTGAATAAGTTTGAGGAAAGTGATAACTGTTTCACATGTCTTTTTTAATAATAATAACTGTGTACATGGTATCAGTTTTTCTCAAAATGGCCCTTAGTCAGGAGATTATCTCTTGAGCATATTGTCTCCTCAGGTGTCTGTGACTACTAAATTGTTGATCTTAGAAAATTCTGAAGATAACAGGGCTTGGACAGGGTGCAATTGATATTTCTGTTTGTCTCACAGAGTATTTGTCAGAAGTGACACATGACAGGCAAAATACTGTGGTTGGCTGAGAAAATGTAAAATACCCAACTTGACTCTCTGAAGTTTCCCTCAGGAATATGCATAGGTAACAGATGAGGAAAGAGAAACATTTTTGCATTCTCAACTGGAAAAAAATGTTATAGAAGTTATATTTAGATATAACAAAGGTGATTATACACAAAACCAAAATTTAAACTCAAGAAGTAATTATTGACATACTACCTGTATGTCAGCTTGGTTTTTTTCCATCCTGGCAGAGTAACACCATAGAGACCGACATCAGGAACTCCACACCTTGGTTTCTTCATCATTTCCAATGTCTCAGTATCTGGCTTTCCAGTCACTTTCAAACCAAAAAATTGTTGCATTTTCTGAAGTTTTTCAGTTGTGGATTCAGCATTTATTTTCCATCCAAGTTGATTTGGATCTGGCTCAACAGCATAGAATTTATTTAAATAGTCCTAATGAAAAAAACAAAGCAAACACACATTTTGATCTGTTTCTTAAACAAATACCTTAGGACTGATATTTTTTGTATACTTAGCTGGCAAAACCATCTGCCTGTGATTTTGGAGCACAACAGATGTTTTCATGAAGAACATAGATAAGCAGACACAGACATTTTCCCTGACTCTTATTTACGTGACATTTCCCATTGGTACAGATTTATTCTACTTTAGTAAAGTTTGGACAACTGAGTTCTGTGTTATAGCATTGTCTCAGAAGGACAGCAAACGGCTCTGTAGCTGGAACACAAACATTACATCTGAAAAAAGAGGACTCGATAGATCTCAGATGTGGACAATGTAGTTACCTGCACAAGGCTTTTGTCATCTTCTTTGTTGTCTTTCTCTGGGTGGATGAGAAGAGCACTAGAAACAGCTGCACAGATTAAAAGCAAAAGTGAAAGATCCTTCATTCTTGCTCTCATCTCAGCCCTGGGAGAGCAGTCTGCCTTCTGCTCTGTAGGCATCCTCTCTTGCATCTCAGCTCATATAGTTATGGGGTGCTTTGTAGAGCCAGCTGTAAACTGACTCAGAGTCTATCATGCTCTGATTACCTCCACACATCCTAAAACACTGTGCTCTCTGACACAATAAAACATGATTAAATCCATCTGATTTCACAGACATCTGAAGTCAGTTAGTATGTGCACACTCCTAAGCTACCATTTCAAAACAGGCGCTCATTTTTAGCTTTACTCTGAATCTTAATGAACCTGAGCAATTTCATGCCAGATGAAATGTCAGACAAATGCAAAATCTTTTAAGTTGTCCTGACTCAGCTATGTAAAATAGAGACACTAAAAGTATAGGGAGTCTTAACTGTTCTCAGGCTGAAAAATAGGAGTCATGTACTAGATATGAATCCCATCCAAAAAACCTAAAACTTTGGGAGAAATTACTGTAAACAAAAAGTTTTATTTTAAAATTAATCCTTAAAAGGACGTTTTGGAAAATGGATGAAATCCTCAAATCACTGCTCAACTCCTTCCTGCATCTTTTTGAAAAGATGTGTTTCCTTTCAGTTATACTGGTGAAATCCAAGGTATACACAAACAATAAGGATTTTACTCTGCAAATCCAGCCTCAAGGATACGAATGTTCTCATATATCTGTCTGCATTTATCTAATCTTTCTATCTATCTATCTATCTGACATTTCATCACAAAAGGTTTCTTCAGTTTAACCACATTAGCCACAGGGGGTATGATTATTTCCTGTCTTAAGTAATTCAGAATAAAGGAAGTTTCAAGAGTCACACAAGCTGTGACAAATTATGGGTTTTCACCCTGGGCTGGCATAGAACCTTCCTCTTCCACTGACAGCAATGGGAGCAGAAAGTGCTCATCACCTCAGAGGAACTGACAACACGGACTCGACATTTACAAAACAGTTGTAAGAAATACCCTTGTGTCATACTGTGGCTTTTTCAGGAAGTCGTTGCTTCCGTGTTTTTGGATTTTTTGCTGTCACTTGCAGCCAACTTTTCTCCATCTGAAGGCATTAATAAAGAATTTTCTAGCCCAAATTTCACAATTTTAACTAACAACTAGCCTTGTTAGTTAAACTTGTTTGTTAATGGTATTTTTCACCTACCATAAAAATAAAAAAACCAAACCTTTTCCTTATTTTTTATTATCATTGTAAAGTAAGAGGCCTTGGATTCCGTTCAGTTCTGTAACTGACATGCAAACTATGACAATGTATTTTCTGAGATGAAGAGCTCAACTGAACTGGTATTGGAAAAGACATGTGTTTTTCTCCAGAAGTACAGACTTCCTTTTTTTGTCTCAAAGGTTTTAAAGCTAGAAGGAATAACCATGGTGCTATAATCTGTCTATATACAAGGCATAGGTCACAAAAGACAAACCCTTGTTCAGTGACTTTTGCATGAAGCATATTTTTCAATTACACTAGAACACATTTTTTTGAAAATATGTTTTGAATTATATGAATTTATTTTTGTAAAAAAATCAAGGCAGCACTGGGAGAGATTGCTATCTTTTTTCCCACTGTGGTTCACTATCATATCACTACAGCTGTCTGCTGTATAGCAGTGGAATAATAGAAAGAGTGAGAGCAGCTGGGTAAAGATTAATTGCATGTAACCTTATACATTTATTAGTTAAGCATTCTTCTACAGAAAATGGAAAAAAATACATATCTCTGGGGGGTGATTCAAATGGCTTAGAATAGGATGAACTGTCCTCTCTATATGTGCTCTCTGTCTTTATTGAACATAAAGAAGCTTAAACAAGTAATTTAGACTAAATTTAGACTTGGCTAACAGCTCAAGTTACATTAGTGTTTTCTCAGAAGACTTGAGTGACAGATGATAGAGACTTATATCACTCAAAGCACTTAGGGCTTTGCAACTTGACTACCTACACTACACATCAGCCAGTTCCCACTGCCCATGGGAAAGAGGCCTGAACACGTTGTTTTGCAAGCAATGTTGCTCAAATATGCCTATAGCTGGCCTTGAGGTCTGTGAAAAGAGGAAGCTGTATAAGTAGCTTTGACACTGGTTAGAGTTGGTTAAAGTTGATCTACATCATGACATCTTTTCTCAACCTAGAATTGATTTTATCCTGGCTGCAGTAATGAGACCTATGTTTTAACCTAGTCTATCCTAGTCTAGTTTTAACCTGGTCTATCCTCACCACATCAGTAGTATCAAATGACACCATACAGACCATCACAGGTATCATCAATACCACTGCAGTGTGGTGATCTTAGCACAATACCAGCAGGGATTCAGATTTCCTAAGTGTTCACAGCATTGGTGTCTGCACATGAGTTAACTGTGTGGGCCTGCATTATATCAACAGAAATCTAATCAATATGGTCAAATAGCATTTAGAGAGCATTTCTTCTGACCACATGTAGGACATAAACTTAGGATGATTTGTGCAGCTCTTGGGAGCTCACCAAATGTTTTGAACAACACTGTTGACTATGTTGATAGCCTAAGACTGAGATAACATGAAGACAGGTTACAATTAATCTGCGTACACAGTGGTTTGTTGTGCTTTTGAAAGAGAGTCTGGTGAACCTGAGACACTGAGATATGTTTGGTGTCTGTGACCCAGGACCGAGAGGGGACATGTGGCTTCTAAAGTCATAGTTGGAGGCCAGTGAGAAACCTTCAGGTACCTTAATAGCACTAGATACGTGTTCAGTCAACTGATTTGAGCCACTACTTTGCAGGCTCAGTCCTACCATAGAGTCAACAAAGCTGAATCATTACACAACTCAAATGAAAAACATGAGAAAATGGTGAATAGTCCAAATAAAGTAACCCTTAGCAAATCTTTTGCAAAATGTCCAGTCTGTGAGGACAGGTTTCAACCAGCTGAACTTAAGTGCGTAGAGACAGGATAGGCTCTGTGGGGATTTTGGGAAGTCCTGCTCTCCCAGAAGTCCTGTTTCATACCTGCATGGGTGACTTGGATACCCTACAACACCTCAAATGTACTAAACACATGTAATCAGTAACTGGGTTTCTACCTGGGCAAAACTGTCTAATTTAATAATGATATCTTAGAATCCTAGGATCATAGAATGGTAAGGGTTGGAAGGGACCTCTGGAGATCATCAAGTCCAACTCCCCTACCTATGCAGGAAGACCTAGGGCAGGCCACACAGGAACAGATCCAGGTGGGTCTTGAAAGTCTTTAGGGAAGGAGACTCCACAACCTCTCTGGGCAGCCTGTTCCAGGGTTCTGTCACTGTCACAGTGAAGAAGTTTTTCCTCATGTTGAAGTGGAACTTCCTGTGTTTCACCTTGCTATCATTACCTCTGATCCTATCACATGATATCACTGAAAAGAGACTGGCCCCTTCTACTTGACACCCACCCTTCAGATATTTGTAAACATGAATAAGATCTCCTCCCAGTCTTCTTTTTTCCAGGCTAAACAGCCCCAGGTCTCTCAGCCTTTCCTCATAAGAGAGATGTTCCAGTCCCTTAAGCATCTTTGTAGCTCTCCTTTGGACTCTCTCTAGTATTTCCCTGTCCCTCTTGAACTGGGGAGACCAGAACTGAACACAATATTCCAGATGTGGTCTCACCAGTACAGAGTAGAGGGGGAGGAGAACCGCTCTCGACCTACAGTCCACACTCTTCTTTATGCACCCCAGGATACCAATGGCCTTCCTGTCCACAAGGGCACATTACTGTTCCACGGATAACTTATTGTCCACCAGGACACTGAGTTTACCCACAAGGATGTTATGGGAGACAGTATCAAAATCCTTGCTGAAGTCAAGGTAAACATCATCCACTGCTCTCCCTGCATCTACCCATACAGTCATGGGCTATGGCTACACACAAAACCAGTAACCATACAGTAGGGAGTGGTAAGGTACTCCACCATAGCACAGAAATCAGCAAATAGGATTATAAATTTGTTTAAAAAGGAGTAAGAAAATAGCAGGGGATTGTGTGGACTGAGCTGGAAACAACACCCAGATTCCACTTTACCGAACGTGGTGCCTGTGCCTGCAGGCAGGCAAGAGCTGCCAGCACCAGATGTGCCCTCCTTTTAATGGTGTGGCTGAAATGGAGCAATCACCATGATCACGCAGGCAAAAGAAATATTCATTTACATAAGCACAGGGAATATTTCTCACAAAGAAATCATTTCCTTTTGAGCTCTCAGTCATCCTGCTCAAGGGAAATGCACAAAACAAATTCAAAACAGTGCGGCTGACATCTAAAAGTCAGAACTTCATCCACTCTTTTAATTCTTCATCTTTCACGGTTTGTAAATTACCCTTTACCTCTCTCTTTCCTCCAAAACATAACTACGTCCTTACCTCTTATCTCCCATTTAATATTTTCTCTGCCCCATGAGTAACCACTATTTTTTCATTCCAGAATGGGATTAGTGTTCTGATCTGAATCTGGGGAGCTGTTATGGCATTGCCTTGAGGTCTTCTACTTCGTTTATGAAGGGAATATATGCCCCTAGTTTTTATTTTATAATATATAATTAATCTAGTAAGAAATATTATCTTTCCCTGTAAATCTTATGTTTGTAGACCATCTCTGCTAAAATAACATAATAATTTTACATTTGTATACTTCTAAAGTAATTTTTGGTTTAATTGTCATTGGTAGTTTGGTAGCACTGGTTTATACAAGGAAATATGATTAAGCAGCATTGGTATTATGGTTTCAAATTATAGATCTGGGACCGAAATCACCTTGTGAGCCCAGGATTCACATAAATTAATTTTTTAATGAAATACTTTAATTTATTGTATTTTAATTTTAATTTATGTAATTTTTTATTTAAAAATATGTTTTAAAATATTTATTTTTTATTATTTTATGCTTTTTAAGTTTCATAAATAATATAATATATTGAAGTTTATTTTCAATTATAAATTTTCTTATCTGTTTTTTTATATTCTTATCTTATCTTATATCAAATAGTATTTAGAATAATTTTTACTCCTGATTTTAATAAATGTAAGAACTACTAAGTCTGATCTTTATGAAGAACACAAATTAATAGTCTTCTAACACAGACAGCTAAGTAATGAAAACAATTCAACTGATATATTTTTATAAGGTTACACATTCTTTTGCCAGAATGCAACCTGAAACCTTCCTCTGAAGTATGTCAAATAACACAGATATTGTGTGAGATAATGTATTTTGTTATGGTCATATGACTTCTAATATTATCTGTTGAGCTACAAAAACTAAAGTGGATAGCCCTTTGAACACCATTTTATTTGAAGATATTTGAAAAAAATGCAGTTAAGCTGGAAGCCAATATGACTTTTTCATTAACTTTTTCTATCAGGAATATTTTTGGCCAAGAATTTTCATTTTTTAAGCAAACTTCATTGTCCTTTAACCCACTGAAATTAGAAGGGATTTTTTAACCTACTGGAGTAGTAAGCACTTGAAAGAACCTAGAGTAAAGAGGTTTATTTGTTTGTTATATGATGTGGTTACCTGTAGTAGAAAGGGACTAGTTTCAGTGATCTCAGGGGTCCTTTGTAATCTACATTTCTCGGCTTAAATCGAGTTCCTAAAACCAAAAACATGAGAAAACCACCCTGCCTACACTTGCAAAGACATACACCCTGGAGGAAAGGCTAAGAGTGGATGTTGGGGAAACAGGAACAGAAAGTGCAAGTATGATTTGTAGACTGGTGCCCATGAACCCCAGCTGGCCTAATTACTCATAGGATCTTCATCAGGTCTTGCGTGGTGTAGTTCAGAGCCAGCTGCCTGATCCTTTCTCTGTCTTTGGGAAGAATATCTGACATTTCATGCCAGAATACGTATTTTATGTTTGGATGCTAGACTTGGCTCTTGAGTATTAGTGAAAATAAGATGACAAGGACACAATGATATGACAAACATAATTTATTAGGAAAATTTAATGTATAAGGTGGATTTGTGATAAATTTATAAATGTATTTGCTTTACAATAAATAATTATTAAAGGCTACACTCACACAGAATTTGGGCATAAACCAATTCTTATCTAGTAGCCATGAATTGCTGCAAAATTCAGCACATGAAAACATACAATGTGTATAGGGAAAAACATTGCAACTAGCAATTAAACCAGCTGATACTCTTCATGTATCCAACAATCCGTTTGGCACGAGGATCAAACTGGAACTGTGTTGTTCCATGGAAGAAGTAGACATAGCCTGAAAATAAAAGTTAAACCAATTATATTTCATAAGTGACTTTTCAGTATATTGGGAAAAAAACCCAACATGAACACTCCATGTACACCTGATATTTTTCATTTCCATCTCATTAAGATTAAAAACAAGTTTTTGAAAACAAATTACTTTATCTAGAGAAGCCCAAATATTCAAGTAAACCCAGATTAAAGGTTTGTTTTACTTACCATCTTTCAGGAAAGCAGCATCAACTCTGCCAATTTTTCCAAAGTCGGAGACTATTTTCCTGGGATATCCATGATCCATGGATCTTTTGTTTTCATCATATCTTAACACAAGAAATATCATTACAATTTGTGAAGAAGCAGACAATATTTTGAAAGTCCAAATCAAATTCATACACATATACAATTCTACTGTTACTAAGAAATCTCACAAAGTATAGGTAAAGTAGCTTATCGATTCTTTCCCATTACGTGGTAAGGTTGAGTGTCTTGAGATATGAAAATTCTGCCTTTGGTAAAGTTTGTAACAAGGACCTTTGGAATACAGCCTGGGAATTTATGAATGTATTTCTGGACTGTCCATATCCTTGGCCACCACTTGCACATAAAATGAGTTTCTATTTTAAGGCACTGGATATCCAGTTCAGTATAAAAGCAAAACATAAATCTTGTGAGCAAAAATTGGTAGCACAGTCCTGAAACGTACTTGTATTAATGTCAATCATGTACTTCTGAAGCAAAATCACTCTCTGAAATTTGTCATGATCTACACTTGCATTGTAAATATGACCAACTGTAGAATTGTAGAATATTTATAGTTTGTTCATAGAGAAATTCTATTACAACAGTTTTTATTAGCAATTCATTTTGTTTGAAATGTGAATGGAAGTGGATATTATCAAAATATTGCACAGAAAATAAGCACTGTTGTGGAGAAAAAAAAAAAGTATAATTTACTAAAAAATCACTCTTTTATGGGGCAGATGTTTATTCAGTTGCAAGTAATTACATTCCTGATACAGGAATCTAATGAATGGGGGAAAAAACCAAACAAACAAAACAACAAACAACAAACTATAGAAAAGTCAACATTTTCTGGAAAATGCTTAAAATTTTTAAACTTCCAGAGTCTCCTGTTCAAATTTCTGGAATATGCCTGGTTTAAAACATCATTGCACTTGAATTTTACAATAATACATCAGTTCTCAGGGACAAGTGAAAATATGCCTTCTAGTAAATGAACATTAAATCTTACCTCCAGTATCTGTCAGCTATGAAGAAGTATGTTTTTCCTGTGCTTTCATCATTGTAAGCTGCATTAACTCTTTTAACAGTCTTCGGGAACCCCAAATGATAGATTGGTTTAGGATAGCCAGGTGCAATGTCATGTCCCCTGATAACCCAGTATTTATCCTCTGAAAAATATAAGCACATTTAATTTGTTTTTGCTATTTATAAACAGTATTTATTTTAGATGGGTAGCAAACAATGTGTCTTAGATATCACTATTAATCCTTTCAGTTTGTTACTTCACAAAATATTTCTAGTTCTTACACTGGGACTATATCATGAATAGACTGTCAGTATCTTTTGTTTTTATTAGTAAAACATCATAATCATAAGGTGTATGGGTAGTACTTTTCCAAGATTGCTTTCAAGTGAATATAAACTGCCTGGGTAACAGCTTGGGGAGAGCTGGAGGTTGATGGTTTAATCCACTGACATGAGATTGGGATATTTAGTTTATTAAATTCCTTTATATGCTATTAGATTATACGTCCATAAAACATTTTGAAAAGTAGACAATGTGCATTAAATGAAACTATTAAGAAGGGCACATGTCTAATCGAAATGCTTTGGTAATTTTAGATGCAATGAACATATTTATATATGGTAATATAACATGTACTGTAATACGTGCATAATGAAGTTGAGACATTTAAAGCACACTTGAGACCTTTAATGTTTTTTTCAGAGAACAAATTTCCTCTCACAGTATGCTTTTCCACAAACAGTTTTTGATGTTGGGTTTTTTTTTTTTAATTTCCCCAAATATCACAAAATGCTAACAAGCATATCAGTAATATTAGTGTACAAATGCCTGTATTTGCCAATGGAATTCGGCAAAAATTTTCTTTCTAGATAAAGAGAAATGATGTTACCTGAAGAAAGCTAGACCTGAATAAGGGAAGCTATTTGCATATCTTATTTTTCAGAGCATTAACTATAACAGAGGGGCAAATTTTCAGGATTATGACATCTGAAGATTCCTTCAGTACCATAACTTTATGATCCTCTGGTTTAATTATTTGCAGATTTGTAAGGATCTCTGTTTCATCGATCTACCTTAAGAACACTTTGACTTCTGTAACTGCACAGTTTACAAAAGAGGAAGGAGGAACTGGTCAGAAAAAGTAGAGAATTTTGGATTCCATTACCTTTGAAAAGTAAAACTTCATCCCTCTCAACGTTTTCATAAGCAGCTTGAATTCCCGATGGTAACTTTGGCCAGAACAGTGAGATAAAATTGAGCTCTGTCTCTGTCCTTGCAGGATGTTTCCGCAGCATGTATCTGGTTTAAACAAAATTTATGTAATAAAATAGTTCCATTCCTATCATAAGTGCAAAACAATTTTTATAGCTCCTGGAGTATAACAAGTGAGATGGGTATGTGAGCGTGAATATCTCCGTCCACTAAATCTAAAGGAAGTCTAGCACAACTGCACTAAACTTCAGCACTTCAGTTACATGCTACAAATCAGACAAGATGAATTTAAGTCCTTCTGCTTCACTGCAGGACAAGCAGGCTAAGAGTCGTCTTCAGTAACCACCTAACAGACACCCTCCTACATAACAGTGCTGTCAGTTCTGCCTCTGCTCTTGTATTGAGGAGTAGCAGAAAGGTTACGGTGTGGGACCCATGAACATATTGCTAAGGGACCTGTGAATGCTCTTGTTTTGCTCTGCATTGAATTGAGTACAAGTCTGTTGCAGCAGGGGCCACAGCAGCAGAATATCTGGAAAAAAAACCTACAAGCCCTCATCTCCTTCACTGCTCTTGTCAACTAGGGCTTTTGGGATTAATGATTTGAGAATTCTTGCTTGTGTAAACACATGGTGGTTTGCTAGTGCTTCTCTTTGTATTACATTCCAAAAGGTCAGTTTATGTTTTGAAAAGATAATATGTATGCTTATTATTGTTACCTGCCCTTGAAGAATATTATTTCTCCACGTAGGGTAGTAATAGCATCAAATGTCAGGTTTGGGTCACAAGCTTGTGGAGTTATGGGTCCTGTTGGCTTCACAGCAGCATTAGACTGTCCTGTAGGAAAAATATTTTATCTTTTAATATGAAGAAATATAAAGACAGTGTTCAGAAGGTCTCTGAGAACACTAAGAACCCTCTTTACAGAGAATAAAAAGACATATGGTATTAAACAAAGGGTCTGTCATTAAAAGCAGGCTTTTAATGTTGATAAAACCAATGGTGTTCATCTTTTACAAAATTAGGGCTTTTTCAGAACTGGACCTCAGATGAAGTTAACTCCCAGGAATTTTTTCTCTTTTTTTACCCATTGTTCAGCAACAGTTAAACTAATTTTGTTGGAATAAGCATATTTTACATATATTCTTATTACTGTTTAACAGCCTCCCAAGTAGAAATACTAAACAAAAATAGTTTTTCTTACCATAGATGGCTTGAATGCCATCAATGTCATCCTGAGGAAGAAGGAATTCGTTGGGGTCTGTGTAGGAGTACGTTGGATACATTAGTGCTCCAGGATCAGTTGAATGAGACAGACCCAGTGAATGGCCAAGTTCATGGGCAAGAACAATGAACAAATTGTAGCCTGTAGAATAAAAATCATACAAAACAAGGAAAATCTGTTTCATTATTCAGCACGGTTGACTAAATGGGAAACACTTATGCATCCTCCCAAAATACACTATAGATGTAAGAGAAGCTGTAAGCAATTCTATAGACATCGCAACTCAAAATTATTGTAACAGAAGAGCTATATAAATGAGAAGAGCTATTGAAGAGAGTCCAGCCTTAATTGTGGTCTCATTGTCCTTTCTCTAGTATCCTTATGTCTTATATACAAACCCTGTTTCTCCTGCTGTCACATAAACTGCTCAGATCAAGGATCATGCCAACAATGAGTAGAAGTTCAGGGATCAAGCAGAAAAAAACCCTTTAAAACAAACTCTAAGATGACAATTTTGGTGTTACACGAGTACCCTAGTTAGCACCAAACGTTGAACTCCTAGGTTAAGAAAGATAAAGGATTTGACTTGAGAAGTTTACAACCAGATCGTCCTGTATCTAAGTTTTAGGTTTCATCTGAACAAAAGTATTTTTAAGTGATGACCTAGTTGACACTATAAACCACTGTGACCTAAAAAACTCTTTTCTGTGAATTGAATCGTAAAAATGGAAAAAACCCAAACAAACAAATAAAAAAAGCAACGCAATTTTAAAGGAAAAGTCAAGTTCTTCCACTTTTGCTCACTATTTGCCTGTTATCAGGCTCATGAACTGAACATCACATGAGCTAAAACTGTATGAGTTAAAACTATATAAATGTTCTTACCTCTTCCATCTTTTGTCCACTCTTCCTCCTCATCAAGATGCACATCTCCACCAATACCTTCACCAGGCTGGAAAGCATGAGCCAGCTGCCCATTGGGGCCATCAAAAGGAGAGTTGTCACGGTGGTCTAAAATTAAGGGGGAAAAAAATCAGTTAGAATCCTAAATTACTTCTATTATTGAAGATGGCTATTTAATACATAAAGATATCAACACTACCTCTATAAGCAAAAGAGATCATTATATCTGCTTCTTTGTCCTCAACCTTTTGGAATGTCAGTGGTGTTACATTGCTCCAGACGCCGAGAGCTTTTCGGATTGCTTCATCTACATCAGCTCGTCTCATCTTTGGGGTGTAATTTAAAATCCTTCAAAGGAAACCAAACACATTATATATTTTAAAGAATATGTAATTTTAACTGAGAAATAATAACTTGGGAAAAAGTCATAAATCTTAGACATGTCTCTCATGAATGAAAATTAGTAATAACTTCATTTTAGATACTGCCTTCTGGAGTGCATATCTTCTTCTAGAAATCAGTTAATCATTGATGTCCTTATATGGCACAATGTACTTACTTTAGAACCCCTCCAAAGCTGGAATGCTAAATTTATATCTTTCTGAACAAGATTAGGAAAGGTTACCTGTATGTCAGATCATTTCTTTTCCATTTGGGATTCCCTGCTGTGAACACATATTGCCCTATATCAGGTACACCACATCTGGGTTTTTTCATCATCTCCAAAGTGTCCAGATCAGGTTTCCCAGTTACTTGTAGTCCAAAGAATGCCTGCATTTCCTTGAGCTTTTCAACAAGGTGATTTTTACCATTCGTTCTTAAATGAGGCTGGTGATCCCTTTGAAGATCGTAGAAATCCTGTAGATAACTCTGAACCAGAGTTTAAAACAAGAAGAGCATTGTGACATATCAGTGCTGTCTTTAGTCACACTTATATTTTCTAAGTAATATTCAACTGTTCCCATATCTACATGCCCTATGTTTACCAGGAGCAAGAACAGCTTCTTTTCTCCAGGAATCAGTGTGAAAAGTCAGATATACAGTTTTCTGCATTTCCTGTATTATTTATGGTGCTCAATTGCTCTAGTGGCAAAACTTATGAGGAAGCTTGTAATTGATCTCATTCAAGGAACGAAAGACTGGCAGTGAGACTCCACGCATCCAGGACTCCCAAGGAAGCAGGTGACTACTGATAGAGACTCAGCACTTGGTAAATCATGCCATTTATTTTTAGCTATGAAATACGATATTAGGAACTTGGGTCTTCTTACTAAATTTCGATCATTCTCTCTCCCATAAATATTGTTCTGCCTATGTAAATGTTGCATTTCTCATAGATGTCCCTTTTTTTTCCCCCAAGTATTCCATTAAAAGATCCATTCAGTAAAACATTGAAACACATGCCTGCTTCAATCAAATTTCTTCCCTTATGTTACAGAGACCAGTTTTATCACAAGTCCTAAAGCAAGTTCTGCAAAGTAAATTGTTTTTGAGATTATTTCTGCACAGCCACATAGTCTTGCTGCTAGAACTCATGCTTCGGTAGTTTTGTTACTACTTGACTGACAACATCAAAATTGAAGTTATGCAATATTCAGGTAACTTTTAGGTAAATAAGTCCCACATAATTTTCAAATGTTTTCTAGATTGATAGGAAAAGCTTTCTCTTGAAACCTCTGCAAAATGCTACATCTTTAATTTCAAGACATACTGTGTGAAAAGAATTGTAATTATAGTTATTTCTTGGACTACCTTATATTTCATTTAGAAATGCTCTGAAAAATATTTACCTCTACAAGCTTTAAGGCTTTTCTTTCATCTTCTGTTTCTGAAGCTGCAGGAAAAGCAGAGCAGATGGCCACATACAGCAACAGAAGAAGCAGAAGGGTGTTCATCCTTGTTCTAAAGCTGTCTGCTTCAGTTTCGTTCTTGAGATATTGAACATGTTTCTCAGCTCTGTTTATATAGTAAACTGTAAAGCAATGAGTCTGATTCATGCTGTATAATATCCTCTGATTAGTAAAAATGATGCATAACTGTTTCATCATCAGGTAGTGACACAACATGTTTAACTAATATTATTGTCCTTATTTTGCCTGAACCTTCTGTTTTGGGCAATTTTGTAGTGTGTTTAATAAATAAGGAAATGATTTTTAGGTAAAATGTGGGGTTACATTTCATAGGGTTTTTTTTTGAATCATGAGTTTAGACTATTTATGTCACAAGATCTTGACAAACAGATGAAATAATATGAAATAACATAAACCAGTAACATATATTGTATTATAATGAAAAATATTATGCTATTTATATGATACATATGTTTTAATGTTTAACAAAATATAGCATATTATGTCATAATATAGAATATTAAAATATAAAAGACAGAACAAAGAACCAATCTTTTGTAGGAATAATCAACATCATAACTCCCAGGAGGCCTGTAATCAGCTAACTAGAAGTTTTATCTAAAAGAATCTTATGATGCTAGCAAAACTGAGTGCTAAAATGACTCAACATTTTTGGACTGATATTAACAAAAATCAGTCATGTTACTGGAATGCATAAACTGTGTTCCCATATGCATTCTAAGTAAAATAATGTTTATATTCTTTCCAGCACAGATAAGGTCTCATCTGCAATAGTGTATCTGGATCCAGGCAGAAAGATGAGCTCTGAGACAGAGCATCTCAGAGAGATGAGATGGGAATTTTTGTATGTCTGGAAAAGGATAACATTTTGTACAGTGGAATCTAGGGAGTGATTCACCTGACCATATGACATGGACTTTAAGATGATATGAGTTACGTTCTGTACTTCACTGACTATACTGACTAGGTCTCTATTGATGATAAGAGGAGTTTAAATACCCAGAACACATGTGTGAACCTACAGTGTAGACTCCTAAATTGAGGAAAATTTTTCTACCTGCAAGGTCAGGTAAACCACGTTGTGGCCACGTTTGCTAACTTGGTACAGGTTGGACATGTGTCAGAATTGTTTTGGGGATGCTGTCCTTGTTGGAGGTAAAGATCCTCCTTGTAAACCTTAAAATAGAAACAGTAAATGCTAGTGTGAGTGGAAGAAATACAACCATGCACCGTTATTTTTTTTTCTGATATGTGAGCAAGTTTTGATCTGAAGAGACCTTATACAGGATGAAAATTTTAATTGTGTTGAGAATTAGTTCATTTAGTTTCCCAAATGCTGGGGAAAACTAATGTACTTAGTGTATGATTCTGAACTCGCTGTAGTGTAGCACGTCCTCTCTATATCTAGCTTCAGCAGAGCAGACATTATTCCTGGGAAAAGAAAATTATACACTTTAATGCAAGTCACGTTGCTTGTCTGGAGTGATTGAGTGAAGCCAATACAGGACGTTTGAAAAGCAGAAGCAATGGTCCACTGCTGGTATTTGAAATTAATAGGACAATAATTCTTCAAAAGGTACAACTTTTGTAGATCTAAAGAGATTCAGCCTCATAGATGACAGTGCAAGAAAACTTCGTTGATACTTCTTAATCCATATTGATTTTCAGATATGAACAAAAAGAATTGTGTTTGTGTTGGGTACTTCTCTAAAGTCTTTGCTGCAGCTTATGTGATCCTGGGTTTTGTGAAATATTGCTTAATTTCTATAACTCTTTTCTAAAATAGTGTTATTTCCCTGTAAATATTTCTCCTTCATGTGTTTCTGCAGGCTGGTTTATGCAGTTATTGTTTCAATAATTCCATTTCTCCACCCCGCCCCCCCCCCCAGAACTAGTTGACTCCTTATTTCTTCTGTCACTTTTTCTCTTATTTTCCAAAGGCACCATAAGCATGGGTAAACACATACAGGCAAAGAAGATCCACAGGTTAATGAGACAGGTCTAGTGGCTGAGATGGGAACTGTAGGAAATCATGTGTTGTGGATTGCATGGAGAAGTTCTGCTGCCTTGCACAGTTCTGCAAATGGGCTATGTCTGATTTTTAAGGTGACCGAGAGGTAGACTCAGGTAGAAGGTGACAGGGGACATTTAGTTGTTTTTCAGGAAGCTTTAAATAAATTACTTTCCAAAGCAACCGATTGCAGGACTAGAAAGCCCTGGACTCCAGCACTAGCTGTGGGAACTGTTTATGTATTTGAAGAGTCACCAAGTGAAAAACCTTAAAGAGCATCAGGAAGAGGAAGCAGAAGCAGTGGCTTCCCTCTGTCTTGGGAATTTCCATGGTGTTGGGCTGCAAAGTCATGTTGTGTTTCATCATCTGCATTGGCTTCCTACTGCATGTCCTTCGACACATCTCCCTTGAATGAGATAAATAGATGTTTCAGTCATATGCTCTTCCCATGGTGTGGCAGTTACCACATTGTTATCCTCTCCTTTTCAAGCACTTGACTTCAGACAAAAAAAACAAAACCCAACAGAAGGAGTCATGAATATGCCAAAATGAAAATGACACCGCCTCAAACTACACAAGAAGTTTTATTGAGTGCCAATAGATATCTACACAGTCCCTCACTTTGTTGTGGGATTGTTGTGATGCACCTGCACCTGACTGGCTCAGTCTGTCTTGGCATCTTGCTAAACCCCATTTCTAGCTATTTTCTCAGGCCAGGGACTCTGTCCTTGTGCAGAGGTGCTTATGGGGGTCTCAGTGACAGGGCTGGAGGCTTCTGTGTCTGTGGTGCTGCAACTAGAGAGAATGGGCTGCATCCAAGTCAATTGGTTACATATGTATTTGTGGGAGCACTAAGATCCAGCTGGATGGGCCTGTGAGTAGGTAAGAGGTTGGGAATGAGGTATCAAACTGGACATAAAACAGGACTGGATACTGGAGAGACTAGGGTTCTGTTTGTTTTCTACTTGAGGGGCCAGGGGCCCAAGTCAGTAACTAAGGAGATTGTGGGATCTGGGATCAGTGGAAAAACCTGCCTGCATGTGTGTGCATGAGGCAGTAGGGGACACCAGCACATCCCAGGGCAGTGGCTGGATGCACAGAGTGTCTGAGCCCAGCTGCTGGGGGATCCATAGTGACTTTGTGTGTGTGTGTGTGTACTTCTGTGCATGTGTGTGGACATGTGTGTGCATGTGTGTGCACGTGCCTCATGGGAATACATGATCAGCCTTGCTGCTAGCTAGACCTGTGGGCATGGAGCTGCAGCAGATTCACCTCTATCAGGATATCAGGTTTGGACAACTCCTAACACATTGGCCCTGCCTGAAGTTTG
Source organism: Todiramphus chloris collaris (assembly GCA_025345505.1). Lineage (NCBI taxonomy): Eukaryota > Metazoa > Chordata > Aves > Coraciiformes > Alcedinidae > Todiramphus > Todiramphus chloris. The sequence continues at coordinate 57,450,541 of JANVCC010000021.1, read as the reverse complement.
CCTAACATCTCCATGTAACCAATGGAGAGAGATAAACTTTACAGTTACCTACCCCCAGTTGCTTTTCAGAAACAGCTTTTGCCTGGACCATGAGCATCAGTACCTCACACAGGTTGCCCTGAATCACCCTGACAGGTCTGGGACCCATCTGCTAAATCACTGCTAAACCCAAACTAGGTGCTTAAGGAAGAGGGGATTAACGTTGTTGTTAAGGAAAGGCCAGTGTTTTCAAGGGTTTTTCCATCGTACATCCAGGCACTACAGGCTTGTGTCTTCCTGTATCGTCAATATTTTTCTTTATTTGCACACTGCTTCTTCAGCAAAACTGCACCCTTGTTTGTGTTGAGGCAAGAGACCTCAGAGTGTCCCTTTTCTACGTACTCTACTCACTGTTCCTTATTCATTAAGTCTGCATAGGAATGTAAGCACCGACAGAGATCAGAGATCAGAGATCTATCCAGCACGCTTCCTCCTTCCAGCATCGACTGAAAAGTACATTTAGGCAAAAGCAGACAGGTTTTTATTCTTTTTTTGTGAAGACCAGACATTTTTCCCCAAAAGAGTTTCCCAGCCTTGAACAATTTTCTGTCTCAGTGATTTCCATTTACTTTGTACCTCACTTACCTAGGGTTTCCATTTGACTCTTCAGGCTATTTCCCATTGTTATATCTGATAATACTTTAACATGTTCTAACGACTTTCATTCTTCTCTCCCTAAGACAAACTGCCACCCACACACCTGACTAAACAATTAAAAAATAAATTCACAGTGTGAATCATATTGGGGCTTCCCTAAATCAGTCTTTCACTATAGAATTTCTGTAGAAAAGGGAACCTTGATTGGTAGTTCTGTAATTTTAATGTTACAAAAATTAGAAGTGGTACTTTATAAAAAGTGTTTACTGTTATAACAATGTTGTCAGCAATTGCTTTCTCAGTAGCAGGAGGCTCTACAAAGTACAGTCATCATTCTTGCAGGAAGTACTTTTATGTCCATTCCATGATCTTTATGTGTATCTTAATCTCTTTATGTTTTTCCAGTCTATTTTGAAGAAACAAAATAAAAATCTTTCTGCAAATCCAGAATGTTATACCAAACCAAGCTATTTTCCATGGAGGATGCCACTTTCCATAAGAGGACTGAAGTGTCAAAGAAGTAAATCATGTCACTGTGCAGTAAGATTCAACTGCTTGCCAGATGTTTGCATGAAATTACAGAATTCATTAGGATTTTTTTCTTAATGAGATAAGTACATTTTAATATCAAGGAGAAAAAGCCAAAGACAACCCTCCAAGTCAGATGTCTTAAAGTTTGCACAAGTTCGTGACTTAACGTCACCCAATGTTAAACATTTCCTTTATAAAAACTATGTTGATTCTGCTTCAGGAAAATGATCAGTCACTGTTTACGAACCAGGGTGCTGTATAGGGCAGTGTTAGGAGCACAATGGTATAGTTCAAACCATGCTGAAGTCCAAAGGCCACCGCGATAGGGTGCAGGATGTCGGGTGCTGAATCAGTCCTAATTATTCTATTATAGAAAAGCAATTAAATGCGACAAGTCACAGACGAGGGCAGCACCTCAGTTACACCTCAGTGACTTGCAGAGTCTCAGACATGGCATCATCAATGATTTCAGTAAAAGGAGAAGGGAAGGAGTGCCACTTTCCATGCCAAGCACCTGTTAGCACAGTGTAAAACCAAATCACATTCATCATCCCTTAAGCTGAGATGTTGCCTGGGATGGGAACCTGCTCTGTTGAGTCCCAGGTGTGACTTCCCTGATGGCAGACAGGCCCTGGGATGCCTTGCAGAGCCAATCTTACCAGCATGAAGCCCTCACCTCTAAACTTGGTAGTTGTCACACAAGCTGTTCAGGCGTAAAATTTGTCTTGAAAGAGGCAGCAAGAAGAAGTCGATGTCTCCACACTGATCTACAAAATAAATCTGCATATTCCCTGGTGCTCTGGACCTTTTGGGACATCCTGGAATTGCTACAGATTCATAGATCCCCAGTTGTATGCATGGCACCAACACCAAAACATCCCATGAGACAACTACTGCCTGTAAAACTGGAAGGGCAGAGAGCTGTCAGGGTGCAAATGCAAGCAGGACGATTGGACTAGTTCAGATGATGCCAGAGAATCATGTGGAAACAAAGTTTGCATCTTAGCAGCTTTCAACTGTTTTCTCTGAAATACCAACAGCAGCTGAGACATGCATCTTTGCACTTGAGTTGCCTGCAGCACTTCTGAACCCACAAATCTGCTGCTTCTGTCACTAAGAAAGGACTTTTTTTCCCCTCCATTTCCTTAAACCTAGTACATTTCACTAGGAGCAACTTCCTGTAAACAGTAGCTAAACAGATGCATTTTAATGTTGTTTCTTTTCTGTCAGGACATATGAGTTACCTTTATCTGTTTCACTTAGGTAGTAAACTCTTTCTTTTGGTTCTGTGTGTCCAAATCATTATGCAATAGCTTTTTGTTTTACTACTGCAGCCCTACCTAGTATGATAATAAATATGTAATCATGCTAAGCACAATATCAAAGGTCTTTTGTCCCTCTCAGACAGCGTGAGTGTGTGAAAACAAAAAAGCCAATAAAAGAACATCCAAAACAAATTGTTATTTCCTGGGATAGATCGTGTTGGGCCTTCCATGTTGAAACTCCTAGATTGTGTCTGATGGATGCAAGTACGTAGTTCTTGGCAATCTAAAGGGAAATAGATACATTCAGATGTAGACAAAACGTCCTTCAAGACAAGATGGTGAAAACCACAACAAACGAGATGATTATAAATAAAACATTGAAGAGAACAAAGTAATCTCTGGGATCTGGATTCCAGAGAAGAATGAGTCATGTGATAAGCCTATGCTTTGTGGAGAGACTTCTGTCTTCACCCAATGTTCCATGCAAACAAGCTAGAAATTTGCTATAGCATGGAAAAATCTGATGTGTTTAGAAGACATAGAAAACCGTGACTGCAATGCCTGGACTCGAGTGTCCACAGACAATTAATGTATCAACTCAGATTCCAGGTCTCAATCTGTATCTCAAAAGAGCACAGTATAGTGAATATAGGTCAATGACCTTCAGTTCAAAAGCTTGCTTTCACTCAAATGATGGGTCTTACAGAGATTTTTAAATGAGAACTGTGAAACAAGAAAAGACACCAATATCCAACACTAAAACAGCTAAATTAAATTAAGACAGATAAATTCTAGAGTCAGTTAAGCTCTACTTCTACTACAAATCCAAGAACTGATATTCAACAATTAGTATGATCATCTGTGTCACAGTTAGTGAAATAGCAGAGTCATAACTAATCAGAAATGATCAAAAGAAGGAAGAACTAGTCAGATAACTATTTAAGCCAGAACACTACAAAACAATCATAAAAGGTCTAGGAAAAAACCAGCTTTGCTCTGAGATCTATAATCCTATCTGAAAGACAGTATTTAAAAACGAAAAGTTCAAAATATCAGAGCTGGAATGGATTATGACTTTCAAATAACATGGTCTAGTGAGGTTAATCACAGTGGCAGTGCCATGGAGGGCAGAGATACTGTAGAGGAAGATCAACAGTAGGAACAACTGAAGAAAATGACTCATCCCCAGGATGGTTAGAAACTTTCTTAAGGACCTAAAATGGTGAAAAGTGTGAGACAAATCATTCATGAATCTTATTGAATTTCACTGGTATAGCTGAGACCACGGACTGATAAAGTCTTGCAGTTGTGAGACTACTCAAAAAGCCATATCAGAAACATGAAGGAAAACCAAAATTACAAAGCAAGAACAACATAAGGCAAATAATAAATAATAAATAAAAAGCATTGGAATAGTTCCTACTAATTTCAATAGAAATATTCAAGCTAGAAGACTTGAACCTGCTTCCCTGACCTTGGCAATATCAGACACCAGAGTTACTCATTTCCTTTTCTGGGGGTGCTGTAAGTAGAAACATAGAATCATAGAATTGTCAAGGTTGGAAGGGACCTTAAAGATCATCTAGTTCCAACCCCCCTGCCATGGGCAGGGACACCTCCCACTAGAACAGGTTGCTCAGAGCCCCATCCAGACTGGTCTTAAAAACTACCAAGGATGGGGCTTCCACCACCTCTCTGGACAACCTGTTCCAGTGTCTCACCACCTTCATGGGGAAGAAATTCTTCCTAATGTCTAACCTGAATCGACCTATCTCTAGCTTTTATCCATTCCCTCTAGTCCTATCGCTGCCCGGCAGCCTAAAATGTCCCTCCACAGCTTTCTGGTAGGCCAATCTTAGACTCACAGAATTATAGAATGGTAGAGGTTGGAAGGGACCTCTGGACATTACTGAGCCTAACCCTCCTGCCAGTGCAGGAAGACCTAGGGCAGGCCACACAGGAACAGATCCAGGCGGGTCTTGAAAGTCTCCAGAGAAGGAGACTCCACAACCTCTCTGGGCAGCCTGTTTCAGTGCTCTGTCACTGTCACAATTAAAGCTAATTTTTATTCTAGTTCTGCTTAGTCAGTGAAGTCTTGTTTGCCAACTCCACAGCAGGGTGTGGCAGTGCTATTTGTCTTGCAAGTCTGAGAGTGCCATAATATGTCTCGGATCTTGGTAGAATTCAGATGAAATTTGCTCAGTGTCTAGACCTCCACTGGAGTACCCCATTTGAGTGGTCCTGTTACTAGGGATTTTTACATTCATCAGACAAAAGGTTCTATAAAGTGCGTTGAAATATCTTCCTGCTTTTGTACAACACAATTATATGTATAAATACAATACAATTGCCTTGTCCTGGCAGGACCAGAGGTAATAGACACAAACTGAAACACTGGAGGTTTCCTCCAAACATTAGTAAACACCATTCTACTAGGAGGATGACCAAGCACTGACACAGGTTACTTTGGATACATGCAAAAGTAGCAGCTCCAAAACCCACCTTGAGCCTTGGAAACCCACTCTAAGTGGCCCTGCTTGAGCAGCTGCACTGAACCAGATGAAGTCCAGAGGTTCAACCAGCCTTAATCATTCTGTGATTCATGGAGAAAAGGAATCTTTTTTTTTTTGAGGGGGTGGGGAAGTTGTCTAATAAGGGCGAGACAGTGGGTACTGGGCAGTAATTTTTACATGCATAATGTAAAACTTCCCATCCTGTTCTTCCTCTCTGTCTGCTGAGGGCTTCCATCCACTGGTGAAACACTGACATGGAAATACAGAGCGGATGCCCTCAGCAGCTGGGCTCAGGCATGCAGTCCTCCCAGTAACTGCTCCCACACCTCCTGTACCCCCAGTAACACATGAGTCCCCACAGCTCGCAGCCATGCTCCAGCTTCTGACACTCTTCATCTACTTGGCAGGAGTCCAGCTTGAAGTTCAACCAAACACATGTATAAAGAGCTCAACCACACATAAGATATGATTTACTGAGAAGATAGGACCAAATGTGGAGGGCATGTCCAAAGAAGCACACTGATCTGCAACCTGTTTACATGCAACCAGATGACTTCATCCACTTATCCCTCTGTTTTCCAAGATCTCTTCCTCGCCAATCTACCTAGACCCTTCCATTTCCCTTTGGTCTTTCTCCTAATCAATCTATAATAAATTTTGCACATTCCCACAGTTTCTTTCAAACGTGACATAATAAGTTTCATAAGATCCTCAAATGCTCTTCCCCTGTATACTTCCTGTTCTCCCAGCAGTGACCCCTCAGCCTTTGAGGTGATGGGGACCCTCTCCCATTGACACATGGTGATTGGTGTCCCTCAGACCATGGGCACTCCCTCAGAACAGCTGGAGAGGAATGGAGGCAAGTCGGGGATGACTGGGGCTCCCCTACAGCAAATGTGCCCCTCTGCTCCTGTGTTTGTGGAAATGGGTCTTTAATCCCATATTTATAAATAAATATCTTAGTGTAGGATTCATTACCCTTAAGTTAAGCCTTCTATAATCAGGTATCTAACATAAACTGCTCAAACATGCCGCCTCTCCAGTCAGTAATGAAAAGGAGCACTTCCATCCCTAGGTACTCACCTCAGGCTAGAAGGAATTGTTGTCTGGAGCTCCTGACTGTCTCCCCCTAATTATGAGTGGTAGCTTTGATTAGCCTGCTTGCTTAACTTTGAAATATCTAAAACCGGTTGAAAGCAATCCTAGCTCTAGGAACAGAAATGCTCTTCCCCACGGTCTCCTGGCTGGTAGAGCTCTGTGTAAGGTGGTGTACAGCAAGAAGAGTGAAAAGAAGATGGTGAGAAAAATAAAACAAGACATAATTTTGTATTGAAAGTAAAAACTGCATAGTTCCTTGGTAAGCTAGCAATCCTGGTGTTTATTACATACATATATGCACATCAGTATGTTAAATATTCTTCTGTTATTTACAGAAACACAGAATGTACAAGGGCTGAGGTTTGCTGACTAATGCTGAAGTTCCTATATATTCCATATATAGAAAAAAGAAACAGTGTGTTTAATGCAATAACACTACATTCTTTCCAACACTTACAGATTTAATTTTCTTAACATAGAAAACAGAAGTTTGTTGTTAGGAGTCATGTATCTCTTCTTATCAGGATCAAACTCAAATTGATTTCTTCCCCAGAAGAAATAAAAGAGGTCTAGGGGGAAAAAAAGAATAACAGAACAACAAAAAAAAGAATTATGTTATTGCAGGTGTAAGGCTAAGTATGTTTTAACAACATCCAGAAAGAGCTCAGAGAAACTCGGGATACACTTACTCTGCTAATAGCATCTGCTTCCAGGTGTAACCTCTGCAACATGGTGCATAGCAGCACAGGGACACCTTTTATAGCAAACCAACCGTGCACACACTGCATGATATACTTAAATTGCATGAGGTAACTACAAAAAATGTGTCCCATGTGTTCCCAATTTAAAATATCTGCAGCTATGCAACAGCGGTACTGAAACCCTGCAGAAGGGTGTGTTTCTAGTCACCTGTGGGTAGATATTGCATATTGCAGAGCCTGGAGTGTGGCACAGGGCACAGCAATATGCTAGTGGGTACAAACTTGCTAGGGTGCCACCAGATGCTGTGCAGGGAAGGAGAGACCCAGACTGGAGCAGACATGTCCACACTGCCCTCCAGAAGCAATGGCTGGAGTTAAGGATTCCCAGCACCATGTGTAAGACTCATTTTGGAGGAAGCTAGTAAATTTGCTGGGAAGTGATTAACATGCGTGGTGTTGATGATCGAGAATGAAGAGACAGGTTACAACTGGGAAGTTGTATCATTTGTCAGTGTGGATGTATCCTTGAGTCTGTTTCAGCATCTTCGTAAGTAGCATTCACCCTCAAGCATGAGAAGTTGGTGCCAATTATTATTCTCAGAGCAGTGCCATTTTATGTCAGAAGGCCAGGGTGTGATAGCCTTTCTCGCATCAGGTAGACCTTATGTTGTTGAGACATCGTGTTGAGTGGTGATCTTCATAGTGTGAGGTGCATGTTAACATGAACACTGATAGATGAATCTGTTCTTTAAAGCTGGCCATTCCAGCAGTGAAGCTGCCACCAAAGGCATACTATCATTATTTTTTAAGGGGGCAAAGTTAAAGATGGGAGTGTTATGTGACTATTTCAGGGTCTTTTTGGTCATCCTGAGGACAATGAGCAGCATTTAGAAGTACCTTTCTCTGTCCAAGCACTCTCGGCTCTACTACCCTGAGCATTTCATACAGATTTTATTAAGAACAGTTACCCATTTTCATGTCAAAAAACAGCATCAATCCCATTAATTCCTGGAATGCATCTCTTATCAGTATGGGCTTCCTGTTCATAGACTTCTTTTATCGTATTGAAAAATGGTAGACAACCTCAATGAAAATTGCAAGCAACTCATAATTAATTCAGCTCACCTCTTTACCTTCTACCTACCAACAGATAACAGATTTTGTTGAAGACTTTCACTATCATTTAGGTAGTATTGAGACACAATGTGCCATACATAATTATTACTCTATTAATGGCACTGTAAGAATTGTTTCTGTTTACATCAACTCAAGATAGGTCTAAGAATACCTAATATTTGAGCCATCATCATAAATCTGCTAAATATTTTTTCTAGGGTACTGTACCTAAAGAAGAGGTAGAAAATCTTATCTCAAACATAAGATAGATTTGTAAGATTACAAAAAAGATTGCTTTCCTGTTTCCTCTCTGTAAGAAATGTTTATCAGGAAAAAATATGATTTTTACTGAGGTTATAAATTATTTTAAGTCATTTTACTTAAGCTGGATTGGAAAGAGGAAAAAATAAACATACACAGCAGATAATTCTTTACAGGACATGGCATTTACCAGAAACTTTATGAAACTTTTTGTTGGTAACTGAACAAAGGGTGGGATACTCCTTCTTACTCTACAGAAATATTTTTGATATTAATAGTGAGGTTCTGACTGGTTTCCTGAGCTGTCTTCCAGACCTGCAGGATGGCTTTTTGTTTTCTCAAGGCAGTTAAATGAAAATAAACAAACAAATAATCTGTTAAATAATTAAATCAATTAAAAGGAAAACTAAAAGCACTGGTTTACCTCCCTTTCTAATATGTTTCCATGACCAGCTGTGATGCTGAAAAAGATTACCAAAAGTGTGTGACTAGTGCGTCTTAAATCATGACAGGATACTGATCACGTGATTATGTTCGCTTCTATTTAGGCAAATAGTACAGGAAATATTACCTCCAGAATTTGTCCGCTATGAAGTAACATGTTTTCCCCTCATTTCCATTATAAAAAGCAGCATCAGTTTTGGTAACATCCTTTGAAAAGCCCAAAATGTAGACTTTTTGGGGCTACCCAGGAAGTATGGCATCTCCTCTTACAACCCAGAATTCATTCCCTATCAAGAAAATTGATGAAAACACGTTATCAGAATCTTCTTCTGAGAATGACACATTGTTTTCATGAAAGCTGATCTTTCAACGGAAAAATGCAGAGAGAAAGTAATGGTTATTTGAAAACATTTTACATACTAGTTCTAGAGTCCAAAAAATAAAAAGCAAGAATAGTTCTTCACACCACATTTTATGAAAAATTAAATTTCAGTTTTCCTTCATACTTCTGTTAGTTTTCCAAACCCTAGGAAGAAGCACGTGTTATCATAAAAAGAAAACAAAGACACTTATTTTAGCAGGGAAACTTTTCCATATTGACATTAAAAAATAAGTTACATGTTTCTTATCCTGGATTAAATTTTTGTGATCTCTGTGATTGTAACATACCCGTTTATTGGACTAAATTAAAGCTTGTGGAATTCTAAAGAAAGTGGTATTTAAGCCAGACACAAGCTGTCAAGGCTACTTGGAAAGGCATCACAGGAATATAAAAAGACAACATTTTACCTTTAAAAATGACAGTTTCACTTTTTTCAGGGATTTCATATGTAGCATCGACACCAGGTGGCAGTCGTGGCCAGAAAAGAAAATACTAAATTAAAATCAGCCGTTCTGACTGCAAGATGTTTAAGCCAAAAATGCCTTCTGTAGATTTTCAATCAAATCAGATGTTCACACGCACTAATGCATGAGACCTCATGGAAACCAGGGCAGGATTTATCTGACTAAACCCAGCCATGTACCCTGAGTTAGTCACCCTAAGCTTCCTGTAATGTCAACAGAAAATTATTTCCATGGTGGGATTCCTCTCATCTTGACACAAACAGCTAAAATAGGTCAGATTAACTGTTTTATCAAAATGGTTATTATTTGCCCTTAGGGAGAAAGGCCCGGCTCACATAGCTGGTATGGAGTAAGATTTTGGGAATGAAACCCCACCCTAGGGTTACCGACACCAGCCTAGAGAAACTTGAGGATCTTCTGAAAAATAATACTTTACTGGCTTTGTGGACTCCAAACTCTGAAGTCAAAACTCACTCTAAAGTTGATTTGGGGAAGGGTCTGAAGCAGCAGAAGCACAGTCTTACCACATGAAAAGTAGAGGAATCGCCTTTCTTTCACCTTCTCAAGATTTTGTGCTGTCATAACCTGGAGAGGGACAGTTTGTCTGAGTTTAGCACAGAATCAGTTTTACTTGTCTTTTGTTATTATATTAAATCACCACTGCAGGGGCTCTCCAACCAGGTAATGTGTCAGGACTGGTAGATTCTCAGGTCTCTCAAAGCAAGGACAGCAATGTGCTGAGTGCTCCAGGGCTGGTGGTGCCTTTTGTCAAAGCTGAACTCTCCCAAATGCCAAACACTTGGGAATTTCTTATGCCCTAAGGTGAAAACAGACTGTGCTTTCAGAGTAGCCATCTTTCCTCATCCTATACATAGCATGTCTTGTTTCAAAGGTGAACTTCTTCTTCATACTTATCTCTGTTTCTTCGCCATACTCTTTGTTATGCTTCCCATCTCTTATCCTGATTCCCTGTCTCACCTTCCTTCCTAGAATATTTGATATTCTGGGTAAAGTTATCATTTAAAAATATTTTCTTTCAGAAAGGTGACTTACTTGTCTTTAAAGATCATTATTTCACCACATAAAATGGTGACAACATCTAAAGTTAAATTGAGGCCACAAGTGTTTGGCAGTGCAGCATGTTTTGAATGAATTGGATCTTTTATCTCAATAGATTCCCTTTGGTCATTGTGGATGCTAAAGGATGGCCCTAAAAGAATCAGATTATGGAAGAAATTAAAGTGAGAACTCATTCAGGTTTATCCAGTACACAAAAGTGTCACTGAAAAGTACTCAAAATTGTCTTTTAAATTATAAGGACTAATTGATTAATAATTGCAAATTACTGTAGAGGTACTGGATGACATTAATATCATCCTAATGAAAAGGGAATGCTGAAGGGTCAAATTTCCTTTAAACTGGGTACATTAGAGCATTGGGGTCTTTGGAATGGAAAAGTCCCAGTGAACGGCCAAACTCATGGGCAGCAACATAAAACAAGTTTGTACCTGAAAACAACAAACAGAAGACATAATAGAAGAGCTGTGTTGAAGCTTTCAGAACTGCTTGCCTAAGCAAGGGAAGCTGCTATGGAGAATTCATTTGGAGATTAAATTCTGGTCAGAAAGAAAAATAATTAATTCATTGCAGCAGAGTACAAGGAAATAGTCTACAGATCCTGCAGAAGCAAGAGTGGGAGAAGAACCCTGGAGAAGTGCAGGTGATGTAACCATGCAGGAAGAGGCAAACACTTTGGAGGAATGAGTACAAGGGGAATTCCATGTCCCTCAACTCCCTCCTGAATAATTCTCAACCCAGTCCATGGCAGAAGTTCAGGTGAGGCATTAACTTTTTAAACCAGTGGGATCAGAGGCTTTTTATAACTACGAAAACCAGCTGCCCAATGCTCCTTCAAACCAGCTCTGTTTTGAAGTACTACTTAAGGAAGAGAGGAGACAGACATTGCACCCTTGATTTCATGTACAGCCTGCTTCAGGAGGGGCTTGGAGAACATGATTTCCTATCCTCTGTGCTTTTGATACAGGTTTCATCCTCATCAAAGTGAGCATCTCCACCCAAGTCCTTGCCAGGTGCGTAGGCATGAGCAACAGAACCTCCTAGGCCACCAAAAGGGATGAAGTCATTGTGCCCTGAGGAGCAAGTCCCATACACATCTGATTGGGGATTATGGAGGTAACAGATCTCAGCCATGAACAGAGCTTTCTGTTCTGCTGATTTTGTAATCTTTCAAGTTCCCCTGCCAAAAGCTCTATTTTTCATGGGGAAAACATAACAAAATTTGAACTGATGCATCAGGAGTGAAATCTTGGCTTCCTCAGGAAATTGGTGGACATTTACATATTCCTGACAGAAGGGAAGACTAGGATATTGTTTAAGTAGTAATATATTTTCTTTTTTGCTCTTAAGGTAAAATTTTCTTAAACTCTGTCAGCAACCATCAGGTGGTTACCTGAATATAACTATTAATTGAATTGTTGATGGCAGAAACAAGATATTGTGAGGACTGTAAGCCTTTGAATGTTGTCTCCAGAAAAGAATTTAAGAACATAGAGGTTACATGCAGTGCCTGCACAGTCTGCATAACCCTCATGAGCTGATGTGTCAGAATCCAGTTTCCCTGTCACCTCCAGATCAAAGAATTCCTGAATTTCTTTTATTTTTGGAGTCATCAAACTATTACCTTTCTCCATCTTCCTTAAAACCACAGTAACTTTTCAGTTACTTCTAATGAAAAAACCAAGCATTTTAGGACAGTCAATCATGTTTGCTTTTGAAACTCATAAAAAATATACAAATACCACTTTGAGCATGTACCTTTTGTACCTTTAGAGCAGACAGTGCAGATGCTCTTTGAAGTATATGACTGAATACAAAATTTCAGTGACAGTATCCCATTTTCACACACTTTTTGACCACAATAATTCAGACAACATAACATCATTATTTTATGAAGAGTTACACCAGAGAATTTTATGAAGAGAACACCAGAAGTCACATAACCTGAACTACAAATCAGACCGACTTACTCAGGAGTTTAATTATTTGTAGAATCAACACATAAGTGAATGTATCATCAGTTTTAAAGTAATCTCTACCAAAAAAAACCCACCAAAAAACAAGCAACCAAAAACCCAATGAATCCTGGTAATGAAGCCTTTATGACCATGGTACAGAATGAAGCCTCCTCTATTTTGAGAAATATTGAATCATGTTATTCATTCTACTGCCTACTATATAATATATATATTATATGGTACTAGTATATTATATATATCCTGTATACTGTCTACTGTATAATTGGCTACTATATACTGGTTGTAGAGATTGCAATGGATACTTAATGTTTGCTAAGGATCTCCTTCTCAGAGGTCTACTTTCTTCACCTGGATAAACTGCATGAGACATACTTTCTTCTGCCTTGTATCTGCAGGAAAAGCAGAAGAAAATGCTGCACATAACAGGAGAAATGGGAGGTTTTCCATTATAATTTTCACTAGCCTTTGGAAGAGTCTTCTTTGTAGTCTGCCACACATCTGCTTCAACTTTATATAATACTCACTCACTCTATAAAACTTTCTAATCCCTGACTCATTGATTCTCACAATTTCTAGTTAGCAACAGAACACATGCAAAGCAGTAGTTGCACCATAAAAAAGACTAGTGCTGTCTCTCATCTGGTTCCACCTTTGTGCGTGTTTGGCAACATGGAAATATCATTAATGAGAAGTTAATAGACCTGTAGTTCTTTTTAGTAAGCTCATTAACCTCTTAGTTATTAAACTGTAGTCTTAATCTCAAAAAACTTAAATCATATCTCTTTAATGTTTTCCATTCAAAGTTTCTATTGATTTCAAATGGGTTGCTGAAGTAGATAAAGGGAAAAACACTTGCAGAAGGTTACAGGACTGTAGACTACAAGTAGAAAAATTGTTTTCTTGGTGTTTTTTTGTAGTTGTTTGTACAGAAACATGTACTTTCTGCCTTGGATGCATTTCTGTAGACCCAGCACCTGCAAGTTGTACTAGAGAAAGACATGCAATGCTGACAAGAAGTGTTAAGAAGTGCTCCTTTTTTTTGGCAAGGTTATAGCTATTGCACTGCTTATATATTTAAAAAATAATGCATACTGTAGTATAGAAAAAAAAAAAAAGAGAAAGAACATCTTGTAGAGCCTCCACAGGACATAATGAAGTTGTTTTGTTCTGTAAAGGGCAAGGACTTAATTACATGGAGCTTGAAACTGCCCCACCCTGCTGCCTTATTCACCCTCAATGACCTGGCCAGGCTGGACCCTGGTAGCAGTATAAGAACCCTGGCCAAAACCTGGGAGAGGCAGGTCCATGTGCATGGAGATTCCAAGCTGCAAAACTGCAGCTTCAGCCTGTGTCACGGATGAGCAGTGATTAACTCAGCACCTTTGGAACCTCCTTCCTGACTGTGCTGAAAACCCTTGGACCTGGCTGCACAAATCTGGCCTCAAAAATATCATATTGCTGATGAAGATGAATGTGTGACCTACTTCTAACTTTTATATAAGTCATCCATCTCCAGCACGGTAATGCTGATTCACTGGCAGGGTCCTTCTTGTCCCAGTCAGCTTGGACACAGGTCAGCCTTGTTCTCCAGTGATGAGTATTCAGGACCTCTTGGCAGCGTCTTCATTTTCTCCTTGCTTGTGGTAGTGCTGCCTGTCCCTGTAAGTGGAGTCTTGCTTTGTATGCAAAACCTGACAAGGAAGATCTTAAATCCCAGTCACAGAGAACAAAATTAGACATATGTTTCCAAACTTCCTCCACAACCACAACAACCACCTCGAAAATCAGGCCAGGAAGAGGAAATGCAGAAGATCCTTGTCACAAGATCTCCAAAGACTTCTGTGTAACTCATACATTCTCCTTCATGAAAAGAACACATGTGACAGCTGCTGCTATTGTAGCTAAACCAGTCTTCCAGCTGCAGAATGAGTGCTTGCGACTGAACTGTTGGGTGTACTGCACGTATATGTGGCTGTAGTGCCAGGAAAGCAGAGGCTTCTCCGACTCTTTTTTTTTGCTTCTTGTGCTCCTGAGATTTTTGTGTTAGTATGCACTGTTACACAGTTAATACTTTGTAAGGGCCCTGTTAAACTGTCAGTGAAGTCATTCATACATTTTTGCCTGAGTTTTCATGTGCAAGAGATTGGTTCTGGGACAACAGATGTGCAGTCCAGAATTTCAGACATAACTGGGAATTTGTGTGTGTCTCTGTTTTTGCATACCTGATCTCAGACTCCAGGGAAAGTTTATATTCATAGAGGATGAGTAGTTGAAATTATGCTCATGGATAAATTTCTCCTGCTGGTATCCAAAAGGACTTTAATTTCAGCAATCATTTATGAGTTATAACAAAATCATAGTTACAAGAAATCTTCTCTTGTCCACTAAGTGTAGACAGGCAGCTCCAGCACTTCTGTTTCCAAACCCATCTGAATTATGTATTATTGTGCCATTTGTCAGGAATTTTGTTGCTTTTCCCAAACCAAAAGTAATGTTATTTCATTGCTAAAGTTAGAAAAAGCAGAAATATAGATGGAAAATCCATGGTTAACACATCTCACCAGTACCCTTGTCCAGGTTAAATCCCTCCCATGTTGCCATCCATTTATGGTCCAGATTAAACCAAAACACAGGACACTTTCTGGATTTTCCTTCATAGACAAGTAAATAAAATTAATTTTTCAGATACTAGTACTTTAAGATAATTAATACCTGGACATAAGGTGAGTATTTTAATTTAGTAACTAAAAAAGTGTCAGCCTTATATAAGAGAGATAAGTTAATGTAATGGCCAAAGTGAGTCATTATAAACATCATCAATGCTCTGCTTCACTGTTGCTGGAATGTTCTTATTGGTTCCTTCGTAATAATTTTCAAGTCTCATACAACTACTGAAGTCTAAATGTCTGATTTCTGAAGGTAGCCTTCACATACAAGAAGGTGTCTAATTCAGATGTCAAAGTGTGTTGGCACTTTTAAAACCAAAGGGAATTAACTTCATTATTTACGTACAAGCAGTACTCACAAGGCTCTGCCTAACCCTAGAGGCATCTAAAGACCATAAGCTGAAGTTTCTTCTGGATAGGTTGTGTACACAGCACAAACTATTGAGAAAGATACTGGGAGATGTTGGGGCAACACCAGTTTTCCTGTGTCTTTGCTGTTCCTGGACTGAAGCCAGATGAACTCACCCACTTGTCAGTCCATGACTTCACTGTGGTGCACCACTGCCCTTCTGGCAATGCTAAGCCATTCTGTCCCTACTTGACTTTTAAGCCCTGCTGAGATTCATGGCTAAATTTCTCACCTACGTTGGTTTTAGACCTTGCTTTAACAGTGCTCAGTGTGTATCTAGCATGGCACGGAGCATGCATGAGGAGCAGAACATGGCAGAGAAGTTTTCTGAGATCAGACAAGGCAACATCTCAGCTACCTGTCCTCAGTCTTGTCTACTAGCATGGTGGGACAGCAGATCTATGGGCACACTGAGAGACACACGGGTTCCTCTAGCCCTGATGGATGGTGCAGCAGATGTTAGTAAGTGTTTTGATCAGATGTCTGAGGGATCTTCCCTCTGCAGAAGACTGGGAGCAAATGTCACCTCTGCCTAATGGGGTTTGAGCTGTAGTAACTCGGAGACTGTCTTCATCATCCATTCTCTTGCTGCCTTCGACAATTCTACTAAAGAAAGAGGAATAGTGAGGAAGTCTCGACTTCCTTGTACAATCATACTGCCAGGGCAGTGTTGTGAGAGATAGGATCATATCCCTTCAAGGAGAGGACGGGCTTCATCCAAGCTTTCTTACAGCACAAGGGCTGTTTAAGTTACTGAGCTATTGCCCTGTGAGGGGGACCCAAACAAGGTGGACAGAGGAAGCATGTGTTTTTTTTCTCTATCCCACCGCTCTTTCTCTGGAGAATTTGTCTCTGATAGTTACATGGAAATTTTGTGCTTTTTTCTTTGGCTTGTTTGCTCTGGGAAGCCATTCTTGTCAGTGGTTTCTTGTTCAGCATTGTGAGGTGAATTGACAGCCCTGACCCCATTCCCAAGGCACCTGGTCACAGCTCAGCAGGGGAATCACAGAATCATTGGAGTTGGAAGGGACCTCTAGAGATTATCTAGTCCAACCCCTGCACCACAGCAGGATTGCTTAGAGCACATTACAAAGGATGGCATCCAGATGGGTTTTGAAAGTCTCCAGAGAAAGAGACTCCACAACCTCCCTGGGCAGCCCATTGTTAGTGCTTTGTTACCATCACAGTAAAGTTTTTCCTTGTATTTAGGTGGAACCTCCCATGTTCCAGCTTGTGCCTGTTGCCCCTTGTCCTGTCCCTGGGCACCACTGAAAAGAGTCTGGCTCCATCCTCCTTGCACACACCCTTTATATATTTGTAGACATTGATAATGTTGGTAATCCACTGACTCCCTAGGACTCTGTGACCATGTCTCCATAACTTCCACACTGCCTCCATCCCCAAACTGGACACCTACCCTTCTCTCCAGTCATTGATGTCCTGCTGTACCAATGACTGCCCACCAAAACTACCCACAGCAGCACTGCAGCATGGGTCCTCTCACACCATTGCCATGTTCCTCATCTACCAGAAGGCATCTATCCCTGACCTGATCCCTCTGACGCCATGCTGTGGGGTCATTGCATGTGAGGCCACAGCCACCAGTCTCTCCACAGCCCTTCCCACACCACTGCATAGAATCTCCTCCTACCTCTTCTGCCTCCCCCACATTGTTCCTATCTTCATTTCCATCCTCCGTCCTCCATCTCGTATTGCCTGCCATTTCTTATTTCTTATTGCCTGTCAAAACTGCCTACCTACTTCTGCTTTTCTTTAATTTCCCCTCTATAGACACTTTGCCCTGCTAAAAGTAACGGTGTCCTGGCATAATTCAGGCTCATGTGTGGTTATATCAGTTGCTTTGTCTCCAGGAAGAAGAACCAGAACACAAGAACTCTGCTATTTTAAACTTTATTACTCAAAACCAACTTGATTAATAAATAACTGGAAAACAAAATAAATAAAAACTGTACATTAAGTTTTAAATTTTTGAGGGTTTAAATTAAAATTATCAAAGGTCATCATTTCAGATTCAGATGCACAGTAACAGCTGAATGATATTGTTTATAACCAAGGAACATGAAAACACATTTCTGGTATAAATGCAGCCTTGCACCACCACTTAATATTGCTAGCAATTAAACCAGCTGTTGCTCTTCATTGTACGGATGAGTTTCTTGTTCTTGATATCAACCTCATACTGGTTAGATCCATGGAAAAAGTAGAAAAGTCCTAGAATTGGAAGGACAAAATACTGGCAAATTAATATTTCCTTTATTATACCTATTGATATACACCTACTGTTTTCTTGGGTGATTTAAAATCAAAAATCTGGACATATATTTCATATATATATATATTTGGAACATACACCTTTTTTTGGCTTTGGTTGGTAGTCTTTTCTTTTGCTTTAATTACATATTAATTTATTTACCATTTTTCTGAAGGGCAGCATCAACTGTGTGGCCAATTCCTTGGAAGTCAGATGCTATTTTTCTTGGATATCCCCGTTCCATTGATTGGGTATTTTCATTGAAACTAAAGAAATAAATGTATGAAAAGATGAAACAAGCATGTGATGTTCAATGTTGAAACCAGTTAGAATTTTTACTAAATAAGCCTACTCTTAACTGAAAATCCAGTAACTGCGAGCATCTGTGACCTAATAGAACTGTATAAATCCTGGCTGTGCAAATATTTACATCTTTAGTGGCCTGTGCAAGGCTGTTTTCAGAACATCAAACTAAATAGTTCACTTCCATTCCCTGAAAATAATAATAAGGTAGGATGGGGCTTATACTGAGTAATAAAATTAAATAATTGTTCAAATTGAATATTTTGTTCCTTAAAAAGTAGATATTGTCATCTCCTTCCATATCTATCCTGATAGATTTGCCATTTATAAATTTCAGAGAGCTACTGAATGAATACATGACATAATGACAAGGTCTACTTATTATGTTTTAATACTAAGTCCACATAATACAGCTTCCTAATGAATAAACAACGCTCATTTGTCTGTTAATCATAGACTGGTAAGAGTTAATGGATGTTGTCTTTATGTCAAATGTTGCAGACTTTGTTCTATGAAAAGACCTAAGTAATTGCCTCTGAGCTTCAGCTTTATACTGTCTGAGAAAGCTAACAAGAGACCATGAACTTACTATACAAATATTAATTTTACTCAGCATTTTAAAAGCTATTTTTATTATCTGCTGTACAAAAGAGGAATGAGCCTTACCTCCAGTACTTGTTGCCTACAAAGAAATAGGTTTTCTTGGTATTTTGATCATGAACAGCTGCATCGATTTTCCTGACACTGGTGGGGAAGCCCAGGTTCTGAATGGGCTTGGGGAAGCCTGGCTCTATATTGTAGCCACTGACAGCCCAGTACTGGTCATCTGCAGGAAAACCAGAAAAAGTTAGTAGGGATTCCTGAGGAGGCTGAGCTTCTTTTCATCAAAGCCCCAGAGCTTTCTGTGTAGTAAATGCCACCAACAGTACAGATGTTCATTTGAGAATATGACCCTCTAAGGCAGGCAAAACATTGAATATTGCAGAGCTGTTGGGTTTTCCACTATTTATAGTCGTAGAGTATTATATACTTAATAGTTAAAACTCAACATATTTTCTACGTGTTTTTGGCACCTTTAGAAATGTATTTAAAAAACTTCAGGTAGGCAATTAATATTGTCTCAGCTATGATTTTCTCTCTCATTGTCAAAAGAGTAATATCATATAGCACAGGGATGTTGTGAAGAACCATTAGTTAATGGCAGTAACAGCAATTTCAAAATGAAAATTGATTTAAATATTATCTTCCACTAGTGTTAATATTAGTGTAATTTTGCTTCTGTTATTATTACAGAACATTAGCAGTACTACCATAACTTTATTCATTCATAAAAAGGACTGATGGAAATGTCAGACAAATACCTTTAAAAAACAGCACTCGATCCTTCTTGTCAACCTCATAAGCGGCATCAAAGCCAGCTGTCAGTGATGGCCAGAATGAGGAGATGGTGTCATGCTCAATGTCTGAGAAATACGGACTTTTGCGCCAGACAAAGCTGATAGAAATGAAAAGAGCAGTGTTTCATTGCTTGTATTTTACTAGGAGATCAGTAGCCCAGAAATGTACTTTAAATCCTATTGTTGGAGTGCTGGAGCCAGTCATCCCTATGAGGCAGAGATACCACCCCTTTTGGGATGCAGTGCTTCACTTTGCTCTGCTCTGTCATAGACATTTGCCCTTTACTACAGGTTGCTCTGAGGTCACAGAATGGCTGAGGTTGGCAGGAAACTCTGGGGTCATCTGGGGGTTATCTTGTCCAACCCCTCAGCTCTAGCAGGGACACCTAGAGCTGGATGTGCCCAGCTAACAAGTACAGAGTGACCAGTGTCAGAGCATGCCCCAAAAGTGCACAACTGTAACAGCAGGGGCTCCCTACAGACAGTACTGGGCATCAGTCCAATGTAGATTCTGACTTCAGAGTACCACCTAAAGTCACCAGTAACATTTTTCACAGCTCCATGACCCATATGTGGGATGGTATGGTGAGGATGGCACTGCATAAAAAGCAGCTGCAGACTGAGGAGTGACACTGGGATTATTCAGCCTTGCACAATTTTAATAGACACAGGTGATGATGTATGATGTCTTGAAGCATTTTACTCACCTGTCAGTAAACCATGTTACTCACCCAGCCCAGCTGTGCTAGGAAAATTGTGCAAAGTTGCCTTAATACTTTCAGAAAGGAACATCATCCTTTGTAACCAAGGGAAGATGAATTCTTTGAGCTTAATTTTATGCTTTGCCTTTGTGAATCTTACAAAAAGTGTTGCTAGAAATGAAAGCGCTTACCTGCCTTTGAAGAACAGTGTTTCTCCACGGAGAGTGGTGATGGCATCGAAACTCAAATGAGGGTCACAGTCCTGTGGTCTTATGGGGGTTTTAGAGGGTGTTGTTTCTGTTGGTTCCTCCCGGGGAGCCATTTCAGTTGGTGCTTCTGCAGGTGTCATTTCAGTTGGTTCTTGTGGGGAAAAAGATTTTGTTGGAAGTACAGAAGATTCCTTAGGAGGTCCTGTGGAAAAGAGATAAATATAGAATTGGAAGGTGGATTAGAGTTGTTCATGTTGCAGAGCATCAGGTGGTACCATGTGAAGACAAATGCGTAGGTTTCTTAAGATGAGTTTAATATTACAGACATGGGCTTTTCCTCTTGTATTGTTGGAGGAAAGCTCTTGGACCTTTTGACTTACTAGCATGGATACAGCCCACAGATTTAATTTTGTAGATGTAGACTTACCCACAAAGAAACTAAGAGATTTGCCAAAAAATCGTATCAAGAAATTAAACTTCAGTATCCTTCTTGCAGTAGAAAATTCACTCATAATAAATGCTTATTCATTATTCACTGAAATATGATGCTTCTTGCTTACCATAGAGGGCCTGAATGCCATCAATATCATCCTGAGAAAGTCTGAAGTCTCTTGTATCCCTGGCCATATATATAGGATACATCAAAGCACCGAAGACATTGGAATGACCGAGACCTAGTGAGTGGCCCAGCTCGTGAGCAGCAACAAGAAATAAGTTGAAGCCTAAAAAAAAATCCATCACAAAGAACAAACACTAAATAAATTTTCTTGCATCATGGTGGGCAATAGGTGCCATCCTCTCATTTGTGATGTATCATTCATGGTCTTCAAAAAAGAGCATAATCTAATTATGTCCTAAGTCCAATATTAATTACATCAAAATTTCTTCAGTGTTAGTAACAATTGAAAACTGAGTGAGAACTTTTTAGTTATCTGGTCAGATTTTGCGAACCATAAATTACATGGAATTCACCTGACAATATCTTCACAAAGGCCAGCAAAATCTAACGTTATCCCTGGACTTTACTGGAAACCAGAAGACTATTATATTTAATTGAATATATCAACAAACTCAAGGTGTGGGTTTTTTTTTTTCCCCTTGAAGAACTTAAGGATTTATAGCATTTTGAATGAAGGGAAAAAAGAAATAAATAAAAACAAAGAGACAAAGAGAGAGCTCTGTTACAACTTTTAA
Source organism: Todiramphus chloris collaris (assembly GCA_025345505.1). NCBI lineage: Eukaryota > Metazoa > Chordata > Aves > Coraciiformes > Alcedinidae > Todiramphus > Todiramphus chloris. The sequence goes on along the minus strand of JANVCC010000021.1, from coordinate 57,428,923 downwards.
GGTCATTACCTAAGGATTAATATTCCCTGCCTTACAAAGTCATGGTTACCTGATATTGCTGTTTCATGCTAATCTCATTTCCTTCACTGGAACTGCACTTGCAGTCTGTACATTAACTTCAGGAGGCTGTCATGACTGCAGCCCAGTTTAAAATGTGCATAATCATTTTACTAAATTACACTGACATTTTACATCTCAGTAATATTGGAACTACTACCATGGGATCTGTGACTTTACAGTGTCTTCAAGACAACATTGTCCAATAAAAAACAGGCAACACAATATTTAATGTTACCTACCATTATAGGTAGTAAATTTGGTCCAGTTTTCATCTTCATCAAAGTGGGCATCTCCTCCTATCCCAATGCTGGGAGGGTAGGCATGAGCCAGAGTTCCTCCTGGACCATCAAAGGAATAGAAGTCACCATGAACTAAAAAGACAGAAAAAAAAAAAAAAAAAAAAGGTGATGTTTTTCATCATCTCTATAAGAAAAAGTGACGAATACTTTAATTCCCAGGCAACATAGTCCCCTTACATCCGGATGCGAAGGAGATCATTATATCTGCTTGACCACTGTAGAGCCTGGTGAATGTCAAAGGGGTGACACTGCTCCAGAGCTGGAAGGCTTTTGCAATTGCTTCCTCTACATCAGCTTGCAGCATGTCTGGAGTGTAGTTCAAAATTCTGTGAAATAAGGAGAAAGGAACTAAAAGCAACCAGATTACATGTGGCTGGGGCACATAGAATCAAGGTTAAATATTTTAATCTGTGGTTATTATTTTTTTATGTGCTTCAAGTTGTTTATTTTCAAATTATTTTCTTACAGGTTTCAGTTTTATTTCATGTCTTTCGGAAATCCTAACATACACTTTCAGTTGTATCCCTTATTAGTATATTATTTAGTAGGTTGTTAACTAACTAATAGAAACTTTTATTTTGGTATTTTTTATCACTTTGGGGAAGCCTAAAGCAAAGGATATGAATAATCCCCACATTCATGGCCGTTTCATCCTGAGTGGGTCTTTTATATGGAGAAATACAGGAATAAATACTAAAGAACATTTTGGCATTACTTCTGCCTAGCATTCACAAACCTTCCCAGTGATGTACAGAGAAGCATGCTTTAATATATATTACCGATATGTCACATCTTCTTTCTTCCACTTAGGGCTCTGTGGGAAGGTGCTGTATGAACGGATGTCTGGTATTCCACATCTAGGCTTCTTCATCATGTCCAGTGTCTTACGATCAAGCTCCCCAGTCACCTCTAGCCCAAAGAATGACTGCATTTCTCGGATTTTGGCATCCATGTGATCGAGGTTCTTTGATTTAAAGAGAGAATTTTTCTCTTCTTTAAAATCATAAAAATTTTCCAAATATTTCTACAGGGAAGGAAAAGCAACAATTTAGAACATAAATGTTTCTTCTCAAAAGCAGAGAGTTGTAATAAAATATTCTATATCACTAATACATCACTATGTTAATTTTCTCAGAAAATTATTTCTTAAGTTTTTCTGTAGTCCTTACCTTAGCAAATTGCTTATCTTCTTTTTCTTTTTCTGGAACCACTGGGAAAGCACAAGAACATGCAAGATATAGTAAGCCAAAGAAAGGAAGGGTCTTTGTCTTCATCTTTGCCTCCCTGTCCTATCAGCCTCTGCTAGAAGACCTCTCAATCTCTTCTTGTGTCGAGGCTCACCAGTGTTTCTCTATTTATATCAGTTGTGTGCTTGCTAAAGTCAATAACTGCATGACTCAGTTTATAACATCCTCTGATTTCCCACAGAAACACAGAAAACAAATTTGGTTTTAGAAGCAAGCTAACACATGACAGTTTACCTTGCCCAAAAATCCCTGATTTCGCAATCATATTATTGGACAGGGCTTTTTTTCTTCATTCCTAAAGTAGACTAGTATTTTAAACTTACAAGTATCTAACTCTATAATTGGTCACCTAGGTAAAAATCAACTCATTTTTCGGAGGTGCTAAATGGACCTGTGTCTTTGTGAAGGACAGCAACCTGTAGTTGCTTACAGTGTGTTGATGAGAGACCTCCACAAACTGCCCCCAAGTTTTCTCAGTGGCACCCGTGATGGACCTCAAAATGTCAGGGATGAACACCTTCCTTTAGCCCATCTTGTCCTTGGTAATTTTAGTGGTATAGCTGATTATAGAAATGACCCATTTATCTTGACTTTCTTGAACATGATATCCCAGCATGGCTACAGAACCTTTACCTTTGCTGCTGCCTGGCCTGTGCAATCACAGATTTATGGCTACATTCCCATTCTATACTCGCCCCAGGAAACCTCCCCATCACAATCCGAAGTTCTCAGTAGAGCAGCCCAGATCATATATCCTGGTCTGCATAGCCTATCATCTAACGGCATTTTCACAACTAGAGAAGAAATGGCAGAAATTTGCCCTAGAGCACTACAGGCACCTTGGAGTTGTGGAGGTCTTTAGGGCAACTTTTTAATACTTGTCTCCGAAGTCATATGGAAGAGGATGAGGATGTGAGATGTAGATTCCACGTTCCCCAGTTTTCCAGGAGTCATTCTTTCAGTTCCTATGTTCTTCTCTGAACATGGTGCATTGCACTTTATGCAGGGGTTGCAGAACCACTGTCACTCAGTTCCCTTTTCTTGCCTGTCATTTCTGAGACCATCCATCTTTTGAAGAGCAATTCTCCTGTGTTGACTTAGTGACCAAATGCAAGTTCAAAAGAAGAAATATAAGCTAAAAATAATCTATTTCTCTTTGATCATGAGAAAAAGAATGAAAAGAAACTGCTTTTCCAGTAAAAGCAAACATATTGGAAACTTCAAGAAAACAACCTTAGTACCACAGAAGCTGAGCTCTGCAGTCTATGAGGTGGCCAGGGAAAAAGGCATGGCCTCCTTCCAAAGGTAACTGGAATTGAACAGCCCAGCTGGAGTAGAGCCACACTGCATGCTTGACCCAGGTCAAAGCCCAGGTCCCTGAATTGCTGAGTTAAGTGGCACAGATGTTTACGGCTAGGGCTGCAGTGTGGTGAGGGTGGGTCTATCAATAGCTCACCACTACTGTAATGGGGTGCTCCTGCTCTTCCCATCCCAGCCAGGACTCCTGCTGTTTCCCTGTACCCTTCTAGTATTAAGCATGCTCTCAGTGGACTGACACAGAGGGCTGAAGCTATGAGAAAGCAGCCCAGAAAAATAACCCAAACCCCACCAATGATAGTTATCTGCATGGCTCCCTAAGGGGTGAAAAGAGCACCTGACCCAGCATGAAGGAGGGGTGTGATATCACAAAATGGCATGGAGATGCAGGGAGCCAGCCAGGCATAGGGATGCTAGGATCTCTCTTTTTGACATTAGCAAGGTAAAAGAATATCTTTGCTGGTCATGGAATTGCGTCCCAAACTGCATTCATAGACTGTGGTGTTTGCATTTCTGCAAAGAAATTCAGACACAAAGCAAGGCCATTTAAAATACTGTGTTTATATCTCTGCACCTAGCAGCAGCAGTTTGCATATGACATTGATCTTTTTTGTTTTCAGATAAATGTTTTGTAAACACCCTGCTTACTGTGTCCAGGGGATGTGGGGTGAAGCAGTCAGAGCAGTGAGATGCAGCACAACCAGTTGCAAACATTTTATCAAGACCTTTTTAGTGTTTAGGAAGATTTCTCATTGATTTTTGCACGCCTGCCGATAGGGAAGTTACAGCTCCTTGGAGCTCTTGGCTTCCTCTTCCAGAGTCTGTTTCCTGTGTGCTCGAGCTGACATTTATGGAGTGGCTGGTTAGTGCTGGCAGGGAGATATGGGTCTTGCCCTGTGAATGCATTTGGCAGCATGAGTAGGGAAAATTCACAGATGAGGCAGCCTGCGCAGCTCTACGATGTGTGACCAAGTGTGCTTTTTTCTTGAATGCAGATCCAAGAGAGGATTTGCTTTCTTCTGCTGACCCCAAAGACATTGGCGGCTTTCAGGTTTCAAATATGGGTATTCAGTCCTGGGCTTAGGCATTATAGGATGAAAACAGGAACTGTGTTGTGGCTTTAATCAAAGGTTTAAAGTGCCTAAAAATTACCTTGTCAGTGGACATGGTGACGATTTATTGGCAAAGATGCTGTTCTGATTTAAATGGAGTGAACGGAACTGAAGAGATGACCTCACATGGCTCTTTTACCTTACTTACAGGTCTGCTGGTTCATGAGTTCTGCTTCAGGGGTGCCCAGAAACATTTAATTCTTGACAAGGTTGAGCAGGCTGAGTGCCTGTTTTATGCCTTGGCCCCATAGGTAACCGCAAAGAGACCCTGGTCTTCCCATCTACCTTGGGAGACTGCTCCCTTCTGTGCCCTGAAGTCACTGTTGCCTTCCAGCTGAATTGGAGACCTCACAGACCGCAGCAATGATTCTTGTCAAGTTATACATCAGCAAAGCAGCCAAGGCAGATTCAGGAATACTGCTCATTTCTTCCCTCAGCTCACTGGTGCTCAGACTCATACATCTCATATCACCAGCGACTGCCTTAATCACTATGCTCAGGGACAAGAGTGGGTACTTTCCCAGGAAGAAGAGAACAGAGAATTACACTGAAAGCCTGTCAACATCCAGATTAATACTCCTTCACCGTCACCAAACTGTTTGTCCTCTAAACAGTGCAATTCTAATTATCCTGTGGAGTCTAGCCTAAGTACTAGGCTTTTTAACAGATTTATGAAAATTCTAGCTGGGAATTTTGCCATTTCTTATTTTTATATGGTTGAAATTCCATGCAGAAATGTCAAGGCAGTTCTGTTTGGCAGTTCTGACTTATGGAAAGAACAAGTGGAAGGATACTTAACATCATCATATAAACAATTGTCATCTGTATAAACAACTGAAATTTGGTCAAGGGAAACTTGAACTAACTAAACATATGCATGCTATGATTTCACCTCCTAAATTAATGGAAGAATATAGATGTATTCTTTCCCACCTCCTCTTCTCTCATTCTAAACTCTCCTACTCTGACCTGCCTGTGCAAATGAAGCAGAATGCGGTATAAAGGTCTTGGACACACCCAGACATGGAAGATGTAACTTTTTTTCTGCTTGAATGGGATTGGGAGATGAATTCATACAAGCAGATGCTGGGACGTGAGGAACAATAACTGAACAGAAAAACACAAGCCCTTTACTTCATTATATGGGCCAGTCTTTGCTAGATAACAGCTAGATAATACCAAAGAGATGGCTGGGGGAGGCAAACAGAAAATTTGCCACATGAGGAAAAAAAAAAAACCCCATGTCTGCTATTTAAATAATCAGAGAAATCAAAGAATATTTGCTGAAAATTAAACACTTTCAAATTAAACTTTGCAAGACAGTTGAGAGTACTGAACCTGAGCCTGAAATAGGTATTATCCATGTTTCCAGTCACCAGTGTGATCTCCTCATCCTAGTTTATAATATAGAGCTGCTGCTAATAATTATATTAGTCACTTTTCTATTTCATCCATGCATTTCACTCAGGTTCCATTACTAAATGAGAGATGGCATGTAGAGATAGCCTCAAAGGATGATTTTAATTAAGCAGGAATTCAGATTTTTTCTGATGTCTGTATCCTCTCCTCGAGTATTATCAACAAAAACAAAGCTGAAATCACTTACGAACTTGTATTTAGTGTATAAACAAGTTTCATAAGTTGCATGTCATTTCCTCTCAGTAATGTCTGACTCGGTAGCTTCTTACAAAGACATGGTCACAAAGAAATTGCAATCCATTGGTATTATATCATGCATCAGTGAACTAGAGGTAGGCCAAAATCCAATGCCTAAGAGTTTTGATGTTTGCAGGAATTAAATTGGAAGACAAATATGTGAAATTTTGTCATCCTATAGGTGACCCCTTATTTCATAAGTGGCAATATATTGGGGCCATACTCTGAATTTAGTTATCTCTCTGAGCAATGGGCGAGGCAGGAAACACTGTGGTTGTGACACACAATTAATTCACTGTTTCCTCTTTACCATCCTGTCCCCTACTAGATTCAGGCTATGTCACTGTCCCAAGATACTAAACCATCTAAGAAACCGAAATGTGGGTATGATCCCACCTTTCCTTCTGAAGGGTAATGGTCATTAAAATGTTGCCTCCCTCCCTCCTCCCATGCACAGATTTTAATGGTCAAGGACCTAAACCTAAGTGCTTCTTACTCTGTTATAAAGGGTATCAAAAAGTGTCCAGATCTCTGGGTTGGAAGTTAGGGTGATGACCATTTAGCCTCAGAAAGATTGACTGTAGTTTCTTGATTTTATAGGGCAGAAAATAAATCCACAGAAAATTCTTTCCCATGTGCAGTTGGTCATCCCATCTCTTAACAACTGCTTAAGCATTTGACTTTGATCTTTCCATAAGCCATATGATTAATATATGTTAATGTTCCATAAACTTGATTGTAGTGCTTTGGACTATTAGGAAGAGATAGAGAGATTTCCATTTAAAAAGTCTCAAAATTTATCTGTATTTTCTTCTGTTGTGGACTAGAAAAGCTTACAGCTTTGATAATTCGACATGGAAGCCCTGACTAAGATACTCAGCCAAGATGCTATAACTGCATGAAATTCAAGACACCTCCTTAAGAAGCCTGAGTTCTCTGATTCTTTTTGACATGAGTAGGGAAAAGAGGGAAGCACTCTAGGAAACCGTCTGTCATCCTGTTGTTATATGTAATGGATATAATTGGAAAATTTAGGAAATTTAGGCAATCAGCTACTTGCAATCTTGGTTTTCCATTCATGTTGCATATTTTAATATTGGTATCTCATACAATATCTGCTATTTTTCTTAAGCCTCTTGGATACAGTTGACTTTTGATAATGCAACATATTTATTTATTCAACAGCAGGGACTAGGGCAACCATTTCAAATATTGAGTAATGAACTTCACCAGTGATTGAAACTGTGTGGCAAGGGTCCATTGTTTGAAAGAGACATTTATACTAATAAACCTGGAATTCTTTGACATCTTCCTATTTTCTTGACTCTTTTTTGATCTGGATATGATCATCACTTTGTATAGTGATCCACAATGATCTACTGCCAGTAGACCATGAGTATCAAACATGAATTTTACCTTCATTGTTTATCATCTTTAGCTGGAGATCAACATCATTTGTGAGGTGAATAATATTTTTACTTTGAAGAATTTATGTTAGAGAGTGTATACTATTATAACTCTCCCACTGTAAAATCATGTATGTGTTGCCACCAGATACACTGGACGCATTTGGGGGTTATTGCTACGCAGGACGCAATGATTTGGTTCAAAATTTATGGTGTCTCCAACTCTGACAGAAGTATACATTTTTCACATGGTCCACGCTTCTGAAATGGCTTCTTTTCCTTAAGATGGTACAAAAATTACAAGGAGGTAGTATTTCATGTGGAGCTGCTATACTGTCTCAGAAGTGCCAATAGCTTTACTAAAACTCTGTCTGATCCAAGCAGCCCTGTACCTACAAAGGTTTCACTTAGCAGAAGGATGTCTTTGAACAATGTGATGAAGCAGGAAATCTTTAGATGCTACCACAGACAGCTATAGGCATATCTTATCAGCTTTGTAATAATATTGGCAATTAAATGGTTTTAGAAATGTACATCTTAGACATGAAGTCATAGACCGTAGGACAATTGTCAGACATAAGCAGGGTAGACAAAAGAATTGACTATTTGTTTTATGTCTAAAAGTAGGAAAATACAGATTTTATTTAAATTCTCGTATTAAAAACAAAAAAAACCAACAAAAAAACCCAACCAAACAGGGTTAGGATTAGGGTTTTTCAGACTGCTCAATTAAAGATGCCTACTACATGTGAAAGTGCTGTTGTTGTTCATTTGTGGCAATTCTAAGCTAAAAGGAAACAATCAGTTTTTCACATCTATTTTAAACCTGAATACTAAAGAAAATGATTATTTTGAATACCAGTTCAAATAATGAAATACATTAAATTTCCTTGACACACAATTCCAATAATATTTCTTGACTAAACAAAACGATGAATTTTAATAAATAGGGCAAATATTAAATTAATTGCCCATTTAATTTATATTAAAATTGCTTTGAGCTGGGTTGCTACAATCCTCATTATCAATACAGGCTGGGGGTGAGGTGATAGAAAGCAGCCCTGTGGAAAAAGATGTGGGGATTCTGGTGGACAAAAAGCTGAACATGAGCCAACAATGTGCACTTGAAGCCCAAAAGGCCAATCTCATCCTGGGCTGCATCGAAAGAAGCATGGCCAGAGGATCAAGAGAGGTGATTTTTCTACTCCACTCTGGTGAGACCTCATCTGTGTCCAGCTCTGGAGTCCTCAAAGGACATGGACCTGATGGAACAGATGGACCTAATTATCAGAGGACTGGAACACCTCTCCTGTGAGGACAGGCTGAGAAAGTTGGGGTTGTGCAGCCTGGAGAAGAGAAGGCTCTGGGGAGACCTTACAGAAGTCTTCCAGTATCTGAAAGGGGCCTAAAGGAATAGGATGAGGGGCAATGACTATAAACTAGAGAAGGGTAGATTTAGACTGGATATTAGGAAGAAGTTCTTTACTGGAACAGATTGCCCAGGGAGATGGTGGCATCCCCATCCCTGGAGATATTCAAGGTCAGGCTTGATGAGATTCTGAGCAACCTGATCTAGTTGAGGATGCCCCTGCTCACTGCAGGGGGTTTGGACTAGATGGCCTCTGGTGGTCCCTTCCAACCAGGGCATTCTATGATTCTATATGATTCTTTTAGTTTACAGAAAATCCCCACCAGTGATCTCAAGAAAGCAGACTCAGGCCAAAACAGAGAGATGAAAAGACCTGGTTAATAAATCACTTTCTGTCAGTGGCTTCCTTCAGCTGACCACTAGCTACCCTCACAGAGCTTACTGTCTCTAGAGAACATATAGCTGAGATATTGAAATTAATTCACGTTATCTCACCCAAAATAAGTAGGACTATTAAATAAACCCTTGTAACATTAATTGTTTAATCCAGTTCAAGTGATTTGAGTGAAGCATGTCAAGGAGGCATCAGCTCTGCTGTAGAGCAGACAGAAGGATTGGTGAGCGGCAGTTTCTTCATCTGGCACTGCTGAGGACAGCACAAAAGCCAAGCTTGTATGTGCAGTCATGAGCAAAGAGAGGGATTATATTTCAGATGTTAAACTAAATTCTTTTTTCATGCTCATAATGTTCTGAAGGAATTGGACTCACATGATGTGGCTGAAAATTACTATCTAGTGCCTTCCAGCTAATTAAAAAAGCAAAAGGATGGCTCATCAGGATGTTGCTTCAATATACTTTGTAAGAATTCATCACAGTCTTTTGTCTCCAAAATCCCTTAATATAATGCTTCACATGCTAAAAACACAGTAAACTGTTCCCAGAGAAGTAGTTCCCAGAGAAGTAGTTCAGGCAAATGTGAACAGAAGGAACTGCTGTGGGTATGAAGAATTAAGTAATAGTTACATAATTCATAAGGACAGATTTTTTCCCTAGATACATAATTTTACAAGATGCACAAAGCTTGTCAATGCATCTCCTCTGTCCTTATTGTAAAGATCTCAGAATAAACCCACTATAATCTCCAGATTATACATGAATTTATTGCAGTGTCTTCCACTGCAGTGGAAGACTGTGCACCATGTACTCTTTCAGTAGCTATGTGAGGACAAACTAAGGTATATTTACACAATACCTTTCAAAGCTGAGCTGGAAACTAAATCACATGGCTGTGCTGAATACCAGAAAACACAGCATCAGCACACACACATCATGATTTCCTTCCCAGTCACTAATTTACTGTCCACAGGTCAAAATTTGTCTTTCTCTTTCTTCTAGAGATAACTAGGGAAATTTTATTTCCCCAGGGAAATTTTGGTTAGCCTTACCTGTCTCTTAGTAACAGCTTCTTAGCCCCACATATGCCAACTATCTTTTCCTATAGAGCTGATTTCTTGATACACAAGTAATTAAACTCTAAATAATGAATTTCATATTGCACTTGATTCTGAAGCCATCTGCTTCTTTTTCACACCCCAAAAAGTTCAATAGTGTACAAACTTCCCTAAAAACCTGTTTCTCTATAAAACTAATAATAGAGCTTCTTTCATCTATGGTATTTAGCAAATGGATACCTACAACATAAAAAAAAATAGCAACCATGTTTAGTTTAACTAGTATTAAAACTTTCAAAAGGCAACTGGGAATAGGCTGTGATTTTTTTATACATTTTGCATTTTTGGTTTTGGATTTTAATGTTTGTTGAAGTGGCCACTGATCTTTGGACTTGCACTGCAAAATAGAGGATTAGAATTGCCTCAGGTGACACAAAAATATCCTTTCAGACACTGGTATTCTCACAGGAGATACACTATGGGGAATTTGTCCTTCTAGCATCCAAGTTTTGTTCTGTTAGAGATGGGATGCTGTGTGAAATGGATCATTAGTTCATTCCCCTAACATACCGTGTATTCTCTCCTCATTCTACCTGAGAACACATATACTATCTGTGAAGCAATTGAAAATGCAACAAAATAGAGAGGAACGATCATTATATTCACACTATATAGAAGAATAATAAAGTGAGTAATTTTTTTTGTTGTCCAGGTAGTATTGCTAGTTGAAGGCATGCAGTGAAAGGATACCAGGATCATTTAAAAGCTTGATTTCTTTCTATTTTTTGATCTGAAAAACCTAATTCTTTTGACATGCCAAAATCCTTCAAGAAACAGGTATGCCTTCCTTTATATCATGGAAAAACATAAAGATGAATAAAAAACCAATTTATTAGAAGAATAGTTTATTCCAATGCATCTGAAAACAATTTCTAATAAAACACCTAGCAATTATTTTCATGGGTTATTTCTTCTGAAAACAGGTATTGTGCATTGTTTTTTCCTGAGTCCTGCAAAGAAAGGACTTCTTTTCTCCTTTGATGAATATTTGAGAACATATTCACACATTATTGTGAGATAAAATTTAAAAAATCTTAATTGACATGAAAGATTGATCATTTTAAGTAAAGTGAGAATCTGGTCTGAATTCCCTTTGTTGTTAATAGGAATTTCACAGGTGGAAGAGTAAAAACACTTCTCTAAGTTTTATTGTTGTGATAAAAATTGTTGTGATACATTAAATTCAGAAGGTGTTGAGTGCCAAGAGCACTGAAAACATTTGAGGTTAGTTTTTATTCTGAACTTGGCAAATATTGATTTCTGGTTTTACAATTCCTTGTTTGTTTGTTTGGGTTTTTGGGGTTTTTTTTTGTTTTTTTTTTTTTTTTTTTGTTTTGTTTTGTTTTTAACAGTATTTGGATTAAGGCATGAAGTCCTATCAAGTACATACTACTTGTAGAACACATATTGCATTTAATAGGAAAAAAATTCATTTTGTTCATTTTTTTTTGTTAAAACACAGTATATAAAAGCGTACCTCATGTTCAGCTAAGTGCATAGAAATGGAAAGACTTAACTGTTAAACTTAGTGATGCCACAGATGGTACACACATCCATCCATGCTTTCTACCTGTGAACTCATATCATATACAGAGCAATGCAGTGAATGTAAATGTAGGCATATAGATGGGTCATTATGATGAACTAATAAAATAAGAAGCTCGGATGCTTCTCTCTCACAGGCTTTCCTGCACCCGGGTCAGGGCAAACTCCAGTATCAATACAGGCTGGAGGATGAGGGGATTGAGAGCAGCCCTGTGTAGGACTTGAGGGTATTTGTGGATGAAAAGCTGGACATTAGCTGGCAACGTGTGAGTGCAACCCAGAAGGCCAACCATATCTTGGGCTACATCAAAAGAATTGTGACTGGCAGATCAAGAGAGATGATTCTGCCACTCTACTCTGCTCTGGTGAGACCTCACTTGGGTTATTGCATCGAGCTCTGGGGTCCTCAGCACATTAAAGATATGGACCTCTTGGGAGTGAGTCCAGAGGAGGGCCACAGAAATTATCAGGGGGGTTGGAACACGTATTCTATGCAGAAAGGCTGAGAGAGTTGGGGTTGTTCAGACTGGAGTAGAGAAGGCTCTGGGGACACTTTATTGAGGCCCTTCAGTACTTAAAGGGAAGTTATAAGAAAGGTAGTGACAATCTTTTTAGCAGGGTCTGTTGCAATAGGACAAGGGGTTATGGTTTAAAACTAAAATAGGAGAGATTTACACTAGATAGAAAGCATATGATTAGCCAGAGCTTGCCAGATTGTCAGTCACAGAAAATGCACATTGCATGTACCCTTTTTTTCTGCTTTCCATCAGAGTCTATAGGACACAGTATGGAAGTGGAGCATGAGTAGAGATAGGTCTTGCTCTCATTAAGTGTGGCACCTTTTATTTTCCTCCTTTCCTCCCTTCCTTCCTTCCTGAAGTTAAACATGCTTTCCTTGCTTTCCTTTGGACTAATCATTTGAACTTCAGACTCACTCAGAAGATGTCTGCAGAATTATGCGATAAATTCCCTTACTAGTATATCATCTTACTAAAAGGATGATAACATAGATGAATAATCACACACACAAAAGGCTGATACACAATTCTAACTAAAAGAAAAAGAGAGCAGCCATGTTTGGCAAAACTACCTTGTAGCTTCCAGGCTGAAACAATCACATCCATCAGAGCAAGGAGAGACCAAACTCAAAGCAGTACTTGTGATTTCCTCTGTCACAGCTAATGAGGAAATCTTTAATACAACCTCCATGACAAAAGGCAGACAGTGAGCAAGGAGAGATGGACAACTACAGTAGCTGCTTATATACCTTTTCTTCTCCTGTCTCCCCTACGCCTTTTTTAAAAATGCTAGTAAGATTGCTCGATTGCAGATGCATGGTTGACCTTGGAGAGGAGATAATTTACATAGCAGAGGCTGAAGAAGGAAGGACATGAAGGGAGGTCTTTGTACATTCAGACGAACTGCTTTAGAGGACTGGAAAAAAATCCCTGCAGCCATGCCCTTCATTAGAACTAAAACCTCAGCATATTAAGGATGGGGTTCACTTAAACTACTTTCGTCTGTGTCAAATCAGGATCCAGTTTGTCAGTTGCACAGCTCCCATTACTCTTAAGGTTATATAAGATGCATCTGGGGAGCATAATTCACTCAAGCTGCCTAAAATAACTCCTTTAGATGGGCTGAACCAGCTCTTAAGTTTCCTCTGTTTCTCCATTGACCATAAAAAGACTTTTATAACAGAGAGATAAATCCTTTCACAAGAGACATACCACATTTTGGTGCAGCTGTACAAATAATTCTGTATTTTTCTTTTTAATAAAAAAAAAAAAAAAACAAAACAAAACCTAAACCATCTGGCTGTCATGTTAACTACTGAATCATTAGCACAGAGAATGGAAAATATGGACAAGAATGTGTTCAGCTCATAGGCAATTTATAGGAGACTCAATCTTGTCAATTAAAGAAAACAGTGTTATTGGAACAAGGAGGATAATGAAAAGGCAAAAACATCGTGTTTGCTGTTAAACAAAGAACAATGCAGAAAGTACAACAGGTTTTTCATCATGCTATAGCATCTTGTCCCCGTGAAAATAAAAGAAACATATTTAGTTAATTTATTTGTAAAGTCTTCTAGAAAAAAAATCTCCAGTACAATTATTTCTACTGTCCTCCAGTTGTGGAATTAAGCAGAATGGGTCAATATACCTCAATTCCTCCCAGCAGGCATTTAAGGAAAGGAGCATTTAACCTAAGTTGCATTGCTGGAAAATTATTTTGCCTCAGTAATCCTTATTTGTTTTCTTGAAGCTAATTCTTTCTTCAGAGCTTCAAAATAATGCATGACTCAGGTGCTTACAATGTATTTATCAGAGTGATTCAATTATTAGTATCTGCTTGAGCCTCTTTCTTGAGCAAAGACTACTGGAAAGTAATTGCATTTCACTGCAACAGTCACGTACCCACTTCCATGCCTGCAAAAACTGTTCTTATGAGGACTGAACAAACACTCAGAAGACACTGGTCTATGGAAAAACAACTAGGATGGGGGAATATACTGAAAATCATGTATGCTGACAAGGAGCTGATCCTTGTCAAGCAGTAGCTAAGGCCAATAGTTGTTCCGAAAACTTCCTTGAGAGAATGCACTCAGTGACAGAGTTGAATGTTCTGCCTCAAATCTGAGACATGTCTACATCTTTAAATGATGACATTGGTACAAATGCCAGTGAGGCAGTACAGGCTTTACTACAGACACATGTGCATCATGTAGGTTAATTCCATGTATCTATGGGGAGAGGATGATGACAGTCTTCTGGTGACACCTACACAGGTAAATAAAGAGGACCACATATTGGTCCCAGAAAGCAGGGTGTGCTTCATGCCTTCCTGTGGCCAAGCTTTCTTGCTCTCCCTGCTCCAAAACGGACACCTTTCATTGATGCTGTCAACTGGGGTGCCTGCATGCATGCCTGCAGGGTGCTAAACTGTCACTGGGAATGGGTTGAAAACTAAACAGCATGGTCAATCACCCACCATTCCAAGTTTCTACTGACTGTAGAGGTGTAGTCTCTATTGAACATCACAGGTAATATTTCCCCCACTAGCCACAGTAGCTGCCAGAGCTGGGGACCAAATGAAATCAGAAAAAGGCTCCTTCCCTCCTTTCCCCAGTCCTGTGCAACTTAGTCCCCATGCCAGGAGGTGATCCTCTGTGCTGAGTCACTGCCAACCTATACATGGTCTCATTGCACTTGGCAGAGACACCACTGCTGTCCTATTCTCCCCATGAATTGCCAGAACATAGGAGATAGTCCTAGGGAGTTTGGTGATATCTCACTTAAGAATATATAACTGTTTAATTTGGGCACCTTTTTATATACCTTTTATACATTTCTGCAGAGAAAATACCAGTCCTAAAGCCAACTGATGTAACAAACACAGATAAAAGCTGTCATTTACCTATCTGTAAATCTGAGTTTATTACTTGTACAATATTGATCAATCTGTGATGTTTCATTGCTTTGTAATAGCAAAAACCATGTGAGGAAAAGCAGAAAACTGAAAGATCTGGAATGAAGTAATCCCTATCCACAGATATGCCTTTTCTCCTTCCCTTCCCTATATCAACAGCTGCAAGGATTTGGCTTCCTTGTGTCTTTTCCCACACTTTGACAGTATTTGTCAAAGAGCATTATTGACCACAGAGGCTTCCTGAATCCTTCTGCATCATCAGTTTTTTTATCTTCTCACGTGTAGCTTAAAAATATATGTACAATAAAGTTTCACTTCTTCAAAACAATTGCTTACAAGCAAATACATCGTTTTTCTTCCTTTTTGTTATTTTATATTATTTTATACTTTCTCACCAACCTTAATATTTTTTTTCTTCTGTAGAATCTTCCTGAATTTTAACTCTGATTTTTTTTTAACTCAAATGATCATTAATTTTTTTACTATCACCATACACACAAAACATTTAAATGCTGAAGACTTTCAAATATATTAGATAGTATCTCAGAACAAAAATCCAAGGACAGAGATAGCAATAACACAACAGAGCATCAAGTGTGATTACTGATGTGTGCATGTTATGGGCAGAGGTGAGATGGAAACAAGAGAAGATCAATTAGCCTTAAGCATTATGGTGTGACAAAATAAAAACAAGTGAGTTACTTCAGAGGAAAAACAGTTTATTTCGATCAAAATTATGTTCATTTGAATATCTGACTGAGATGCCTGGGTAGATTCCGAACATATTGTTTGGAATGTTTTTAAAGAAATAAAAATTATGAAATTCATCTTCGGGAGTGAAATTATTTTCCGTTTTTGTTGAATCTCTCCTTTTGAAAGCTATGCATGGCAAGAATGTGATTCATTTCATCCTAAAGTACATACTTAATATACATGAATAGAGCTTTATAAGTAGAGTCTATTTCTTTGCTTTAATTATAACATGAGACTAAAGGTGATTAGCACAAGCTTAAACATTTGTGTTTTACCAGAAAGGTCTCATCCAAGCTTCCTAGCAAATAATATTAACAGCTACAGGGTCCAGATGAACCTTGGTATTATAGTCAACACAGTGTTTACGAGTAATCATTGCCTTTATTATGAAGTATTTCTGTTTTGGCTGGGGCTTTGCTACAAACTGAGAATATTGAGGAAGAGATGTCTGACTTTTTGTAAGAACAGAGCTTGTGTAATACAAACCAACTCCACTTAAACAACACATTTGGTGTCCAGAGAACTGGGTGCTTCGTATTAAAGATGAGAGAAAAAAGCAATTAACAAACTTAGAATGATAAAAGAGCAAATCATATCACACCTTTCTGGCTGATATTTTGCATCTATTCCTCACAGTCTTTTGAATTCTTGGCTAATTATCTGTTCCCTTAAGAAAACCAAACCAAACCGAGAATTCACTATGCTGATGGGCATTCTGTCAGACAGTTCTCACTAAAAATAATTGTTAAAATATTATACAGCCCTTGATATACGTTTCATTCCCACAACACCCCTTATCTCCTAAGCAAGCATGTTAAAAAATGAATAGTAAGTTATTTTAAGTATCAATTAGAAAACATCAAAGTTGTTGAGAAAATTAATATCTCATCATCTTTCATTTTGCTTATTATATTCAGATAATTTAATTTTCTTTTTACCTGTGTTAGGGTGGTCTGAATCACCTCTGAATGCATACACATTCATGTCCCTTGACTATAGAGATTGTCTAGATAATTTGACCTTCAGATAACTGAAGTCAAGTAAAAATTAATCCTGTCCTAAAGGTCCCAAAAGTAATAATCTAAACTATATACTATTTTTGGGACTATTTAAAGCAGCTGTCTTTGGTCTAACTTCAGTTTCTTCTCTCCAGTCAGTCAAGATTATCACTCATTTATGCATATGCCTCTAAAAAGGTTTAAACCAATTTTCCTCTCTTTTTATCCCTTTTACACATTATTTCAGCTTTTTTTTTTTTCTATTAAAAAAAAGTAAGAATTACTCAAAGGATCGTTGACAAGTAAAACACATAATTCAGAAAGGTCCTGTAGCATACCTTTAATAGAATTACATGCATTAGCACTGTATATCTTTTATTATACCTTGTTATCAAAAAAAGCTAATATGACTACTAAAATGGTAGATAACATTTTTAAGAGAAAGCCCTGACTACATTCAGCTACAGAAAACAGCTCCACAAGCATCACTAAAATGAAAATATTTTCCTCTTATTTTGTACAGTATGTCTTGCACTTCAGTGTAACGGTATTCTGTGACTCTCACGTAGCTATTCTGAACAAGCTTTCTGAAGAAATACTTCAACAGAGAGTTATGATTATGTGAAGTGAATATATACCACTACATTCAATACTTTCAAAGTAGGAGGTTTTGAATTTCTTTCCTCTGACAAAATTCTTAGCACTGTGTAGCCCAGTAAATCACTTTTTTTGCCATTAGAAAAAGTCCATGGTCCTTGTATTGACCTGTCAGGATTTCTCTGGACTTGTTTCAGCCTGAACAGATTCTATCTTGTTTCAGGTGTGATAGCAATTGTCTAGACAACTGTTATTACCTAAATTAGTTTTAGTTTAGCTTTTATTTGTAGCAACACTGTGTGGTTACTCTACACTGACTGAACTGTGATGTGGGAAAGTGCAGACACAGGTCCCAGACTGTAACACAAAAGAAAAGTGGTAGATGGTCAGAAAGTTGTTTTTCAGCATAGCGGTTTCAATGCCGCAATTCAAGCTTTTTTTTGTATTAAATTGAACTATGAGTGAATATCACTGCAAGTAGTCTAGTAATTCTGTCTGTCACAGTGGCAAAATGTTATGTATGTTAGGTTATGTGGTAAGAAGTTGGTCTCCACACACAGAGGAGCCCTAGGATCAGTGAAGGGGACCCCAGTAACACACTGACCTGGCTTATCCCATGGCATCACAGGAGTGTGATGACCAGCCTTTCAAAGGCTGGCACGTGCTTACTGGGAGTACATGCCTAGCCTCACTGCTGGTTAGACCTAGGGGTATGGAGCTACAGCACACTATCAGGCTTCTGAATTTGGTCCCTCTCCTAACAAAGGGGACCAACAAAAAATTATTAGACCTTTATAGGTGGTGTGTTCCAGTTTTTCCCATAATAAGATTTTGAATACAACCATCTAAATGTATCTAAATTAAGATTTACTAGTGTGTAGTCCATTGCCACAGCTAATACAAAATACAAGAAACACATTCAACATTACTGCTTTCCCCAGCTACTGGGGTTTACCAGCCACCACCATTTGCACTAAGCTATCTATTCGGCTGCCTGTCAGTTCTGCACTCACTTTCATTCTGCAGCTTAGTCTGATTTAGTGGCAAAGGAATGTGTTTTATTGGTCTACTGTTCATGGAGGAAGGTGATATTGACACTCTCAGTTTCAAGGTTAAAAACTGCACTGAAGTCAGCAGGACTAGACTTGAAAATACTTTCTCAAATACAGATGGGAAAATTGGTTTTGAAAGTGGTGGTTGTAAGGCACTACTACTGCACTAAGTATTAAAAACAAGGTGTGAGGAAGATTCCTCTCCTTAGTACCACATTCAATAAGTTATGATGGTTTCACCATTTGTCTCTGCTATGGCTCAATCTTCAATATGCTCTCAAAAGGATATACATGGAAAAGAGAGAAAAGATTAATAAATCTGTTGATCAATGGAGATAATTAGGCAAATTTTGCAACTGCAGGGATGCCCCGGGATAAGGCAGAAGAGAACAAGACTGTAAAATTATCAGAGTCCCTTAGGCAAAGTAAGTCAGCTTTAGCTTATTAAACGGAGCAGTACTGTGTAACACACAAATACCTCAGTGTGTTGTCCTTATTTAGAGCATTAATCTACCTCAGTAACAACCAAGGCTTTCTACTTTCTTTATGCATTTGGCCATAAAATGAATCTTTTTGTTTGTTTCTTTGTTTTGTTGTTGTTTCTGTGCTATCGGTGATAATTGTTTCATTTACATAACTCATGGTGCCAGTATGACCAGCAAATAGGACACAAGGGAGTGGAATGGAGCTGCATCAGGGGAAGTTCAGATTGGACATCAGGAAAACATTCTTCACTAGGAGTGTGGCTGGTCACTTGAACAGGCTCCCCAGCAAAGCGGTCATGGCACCAAGCCTGTCAGTTCAAGAAATGTCTAGATGACGCTCTTAGTCATATGGTTTATATTTAGATAGTCCTGCAAGCAACAGGGAGTTGGATTCAACAATCCTTATGGATCCTTCCAACTCATGATGTTCTATGATTCTAAAATAATAGCAGCTGTCTTCACCAGTTCCCACTAATTCAAAAGTTCTGACGGGTAAACAGTGTACGGGCAGAGTTCATACTGCATTGGCATTGTCTGTTATCTTGACAACCATATAAGCCAGTTAATACATACAACAGATCCTTCACCACTGGCTCTGTCCTATTCACTAGAAATGTATGTATCCATTTCTAATCTGCACACCACTGTAGCTTTGGTCGACCTGTCATTTCACATATTTAGCATCATCTGTGAATCAAGTATATTTTATTGCTATTTTTCCATGTAATCCATTGAACAGAAATATTCGTTAATCCACCAGTTCTAGTCAAACTGTTACCATAATGAAACTACATAAAACTCAAAATGATATGTCTGGGGTGGGTGGAAGATGAACCTCCCTTCCTAATAACCCAGACAGACTTTATGTTAGGAAACTAATTGTAAAGCCACTCGACTTTTTCGCCAGAGCGATAAATAATTACTATAAAACAACACACTCTTTAAGCAATATTATTTATATCTTTCCAAAGAAGGAACTTATTTTTCCCTCACAATCAGTTCTACTTGCAAGACACATCACCTCTTCCTTAAGCTCAAATCAAAATTAGGTGCATGATGACTCAGTTATTTAACTTTAAGTGAACCCCAGTTAAATGAATGCAAAGAAAATAAATTAGTTCAGAACAGATTAAATGGACAGAAGTATTCTCTATTAATAAAGAAGCAATTACTCCAGTGTTCTGCCTCTGTCATTTCTGTCTCAAAGCTATGTATGAAAAAAAGAGTTTTACAATTTATGCCTCAGCTCTGTGGCACAAAATGATTTGCTTAGTTCTGTTACACACCTAGCTTGTTTTCTTCATTCTTCTGTAGCACTGTGGAAGCATTTCAGCTGGTCTGCTGAAACAAATCTTTATGCAAGTGCATGTTGTTTTCTGGGTTTATAATTTCTCTTGCAGCCCTGAGGGTTCTCCTGTACCTTCGTTCTCTGAATAACTCTGTTTTGCAATCATTCATTCTAAGATACGAGTCACTTATGTTCCATCATCTGCCATCATGTCTTATAACCTGTTCACTGGCAGGTGGTTTGGGGACAAGACTGTAACTGAGGAGTGTTTGATAAAGTCTCAGGACATTTATATTACATCTGCTTACCTGCAGGGTATTTTTTGCTGGATGATACTTAAATTGTATACCCTTTGAAACTGAACAACATGAAAGATTTTAAGTCATTGGGGAAATGAGGAATGAGATGTCTAATTCATGTCATTTATGTGACAGCAGTGCCCAGGGAATGCAGTCACGATGTGGGTCCTGCTTGTTTCGGTGATAACCAAATGCAGATGCTGCTACAGAAAATGCATATAAGCACATAAACAGGCTAGGGACTAAGTTTGTTCTTTCAACACTAACCCAAACTATATTAATCTTCACACAAGTCCTAGCAAGCATTATTTCCTGTTACATGATACACTGTAGCCTCACACATTTGTTCTTTTGCTGGGTGCAAACAGGCCCTCCAGGTCTTCACTATGTACTCCATGCCATCTGAAGCAAGAATGCCTGACACAGCAAATAAGAGCAGATATATAGCACCTGAGAGCTGAAAGAAAATGAGATCTGTGCAAGCTGCTTGATGGAAATACCTAATGATTCAAAGTGAGGAAGCAGACTAGTCAACAGGATCATGCTAGACAAGTGCTGCACCCACACATTAAATTTGGGGTGTTCCCAAGAATAAAACCCAACAGTTGCTTTTGATGACCTCCAGTATGAGAAATAACTAAAATTACTGCCAAGCAGTGTGGAGTCAGAGTCACTTTCTCAGATCTCCATGCTAAATTTACTTGAATTTGAATGAATTCTGCACAACTAAGAATGAGGCCACAGTCCCCTGCTGACAGTTGACTCCCCAAACCTGGGGTTCAATATCACTGTCTTCTAGCTGTCTTAATATAGTTGTTTATATAAGAACAGCTTAAGTGGAAGGGCCCAATAAAATGCCTTTGAGAAGCTCAGTAATCTGTTTATTACAGCTCTTTCCAGGAAGTAGGTGGCAGGTATTTGGATCTCCTAGGAAAAGAAGGAGTTTGAACCTGGATGTCTCATATTCTGCATAAGTGACCTAAAAAAAAAATCAAGTGACACAAATGACTCTGCCCGTTCATCAGCCTTCAAGGGTTTCCTGTGAGGATTGATTTGCTTAGACCACAACTATCATGTAAGGTGACTGAGACAATCAGGTTGAGGAATATAAAGCTCAGCTGCTGCTCTTCATGATGTTCTGCAAACAGGTTGCATGTCTAACCTCTTAGCAGTTCTGGCTATGCTCAGCATCAGAAGTATCAGGTGCGTTATGGACTTACAGGGTTAGCTGGGGGTTTTGCAAATGTGCAACTAGACCACTGAAAGTGACACTTAGCTATATAAGGGACACTTAAATGTAAGTGCTTAAGCAGAGTAACAATTTTTGGCATTTTTCTGTTAAAATCTTAGGAGTGACCGCAGTGACACTGCCTGTGAATGCACATCTCTGGAATTAGCACTCTACCACCAAATTTTGTGTTTGTTCTTTGCTCTCTTATCTTTATAACAGGAAAGAATGAAGACAACATGACAACCCAGAGCTGCTTCTTAGTTAATCTCTCGCTTGGGGTTAAAAGGCTTTCTTTGGCAATATTTGTGTTGACTAGCAACAGAAATTTTTTTGCAGAAAGATACGTCATTTCAAACTTAATACCAAGTCCTAGAAAATTTCTCCTTTTGTTGTGACAAGGTATGCAAGATCTGGTAAACCAGCTCATGGGAAATGTTTACTGTTTACATAAAAATAACTCATCCTTCTTCCTCTGGAACTTCAAACAGGAAGAGTTCAGCCTGACTCTGAAAACAGTCCTGAGAGAATAAACAGAAGGGCTTGGAAATCTCTGTTTATCTGGCTCTGCATATGAGCCTGCTGTTTTCTTACTAAAAGATCCAGCATCGGCCATACTCTAAAATAAAAATCTTTGTTACCAAACATTGTTAATATTAAATTTTGAGGAGACAATATTGAACCACAATTTAATGTGCTCTATAAGAAAGTCAGGGCACTTAAACATCTTCCATCCATCTAAACAATGGGATTTGGGAGCAATTTTCAGCTTATGGGTCCCTGACTATGGTTCAATTCCCTCTGGGAATCAAATCAAGCACATGCTATTTCCCTTACAGAAAGGAAACTGGGCAGCAAAGGATCCATTCCAGAGTTTCCTCATTGCAGCTGACCATATGAGAAGGCTGCATTACAGTGTTGACCTGCCCCATGGTCCAAGGCCAGTCTGAGATAATGACCTATCCTTCTCACCTCTCCTGACCACCTCTTACTTCCTCCCCTTCCTTTCTCCCTTACAGGCCTTCTTCATGGTGGTCCTTTTCTCTGTTATTCTGCCTAGTGGCTTCTCCATCCAAGAGCATGTCATCCAAACGTGGGAAAAAAAATTAAACCATGGACTGGCTCTGACTCCTGCAGGCTGGACCTCTGGTCATGGGCTACTGTGGCTATACTTGCCAGCTCACTGTGTGTTATAGCTACCTGGAACATACGTTCTTTGGAAGAGTAATTGACTCATCCCAAACTGGCGTTATGAAGAGTGCTCTTACGTGGTCCACAAGAAACAGCATGTCTGTGCCAAAACAGAAAACATTTTACCTTGAGTTTCATGGCCCCTAAAGCCTACCTCAGTTTCTGCCTCAATATTTCAGAAGAAGCAAGAGTCCCTCTTGGTCATTCTCAATGTGAATCATTAATGATACAGTAATTGTCACATCATACAGGCTTGCAGCTTCTATCTTGAGTACAGAGACATAGAGTATGTTGTTGTTTAGTCATAAAACACAGAGGAAATGAGGCTAATTTTGTCATTGTGATATTTTTAAAAGTATTTATTTTTCATCAGTTACAAACCGCATTGATGGAAGTAATACTTAGAACTGTTTTGATTATATCATCTCAACACATTTTAGCCGACCCATTCTTAGCCTAAACATACCTGTGCCACCTACACAGCTGTGGTTGTTGTAAGGTGTGCATGTGGGCATGGTGGAATTACAGCTTTGTAACCTTGCAGCTTGATCTGCAATGACAGGTGATTTAATCTGCACATGTATTTTCACATAGGATCAAATCTGCGGGTCTCACATATTTGTCAAAGTTGGCTTGACACTTCTTGCTCCTGTGAGTTTTGCTTTCAGGCATCCTTCCTTTTAAGGATAACAGCACTGGTGAAGTTTACTGGTAATTACAATCTTCCCCCTTTTCCTGTTGCCACAGTTTGTTCCTATCCTGATGCCCAAACTTTACATTTCTTTCATTAAACTTCTACCCTGTCAGAAAGTAGCTTTTTTTTCCCAAATTCTTTACTTCTGAGAAGTGTATTTTCAGGCTGGATTTCTTCACCTCTGGCTGTTTTTAAAACTCATTCTCTCCAACCTGGCATTGTAAAACTGGCACAGTAATCTGAGCAGTGAGTACTCTGTAGTAAGGTACCTTAGAGGAAGTAAACCAAGTCACAGTTTCACACAGCCCTCCGCCTTTATCTAATGTTAATATTTGTTACTTTAATCCTGAGTGGTTCCATTATAACAGGTTGGCTGTGCCTTTTTTATGATTCAGTATTGGCAGTTGACACATACTGAGCTTGTAAATAAATCGTTAACCTTTAATGAACACAGAGAAAATGGTAAATTGCTTGGCTTCTTAATTGTCAGCAGTTTTGTAGGAATTCTTAAATTTGTGTTTCTTTGGCTTGTCTTCCCTTATTAGATGGTATTTCTGACAACAGCGGTTAAAGTAAACCTCTTATAATACTATAAAGAGTAAGCTTATAAAGTATAGAGGAAGAGATTGATGATAATTCTAGAAACAGAATGACCTGATTCATTCTGACCTAAGTATTGTGTCTAGTTCTGGTCATATAGTCTTACAAAGCAGATAGCAAGAATAAAAGACTTCAAAACTGCCAGGAGAATTAAAAAACATTGCTTACGTCAAAGGGAAAAAAAATTGTAACATCAGTTTTAAAGTTAAAACAAATACAAGATCTGCTAAAGATACATAAGCAAGTTACTTACAGAAAGTAGGTGATATTATTTAGTCTGTTTCACAATATAAGAACAATGACACATTTGGTGAAGTAAGACAATAGTTTATAAGTTTAAAAATAGATAATAGAGAAGTACTTCATAAAAAGTGAAATAAATCTGCAGAGTTTGCTGTATTATTTTCAATCTGAGATTCAAGTGAGAATGTGAACATATTAAGAACACTCGTATCTATGTAACAAAGAGCTAAAAAAAAATAATACAAAATTCAACATCTCTTGAAATAACCCATGACAGGATTTTGTTTACTCTTCATTTCCATCGAGGATAGAGAAGACTAGAACAGTCCGAAGTGGCCTCTGATTTGGATAGCTGGGCAATTCTGTTGTTCTGCAACTGTAATCATTAGATTCAAAGATAAGCTTCACACTATAAACACATGTCAATATGACTCAAGTCTTTCCTTGGAGTGCCATGATAAATCCAATGCAGAGAGCTGTGAATGGAGCAAGAGGAACCATAAAAATTAAAATTTCCAGTAATTAAGGCTGCATGCACAGTACTGGTTTGTTTGAGCTTGAATTTTCAATCAGTATTTTCCCTTTGGATGGAGTTGATGCTTGTGATAGCAAGGGATAGTGAGCCCACATCCGATATTTACTTTGTGCATCAAGTGACTCAGCTTCAGAGTGTAACTCATACTCTGAGTCTCATGAACATAACACAGAAAATTCCCCAATGCGAAGCTGCATGCTGTGTTTTTCCTCCTTGGCACCCAGCAGAAAGCTACCGAGGGCTTCTGCTGTCCTTTGGTGGAAACACTTGAATGGTACCAGATCCAGGTGCTCTTCCAAAACAGTGCACACATGTTGTTAGCATCTTGTCTCAAGTTGTTACTAAAATTGAGACTGCTTTTACAGAATAAGTTTCCCAAGGAGTCTGCAATGTAGCCGGTATCTGGGAAATAACCTCCTGAGAGAAAGCCAAGTGATTATTGATTGATTACTTTTTTTCTCAATTCTCACACTAATTGTTCGTAACAGTATATGAATTCAGTAGTTGGAAATAAACTGATGTTATCAGTTGCTTTATATTTCCCACTACATCCTGATTCCCCTGTTATATCTCTGAATCTCCTGTTATATCTCTGAATCTCCTGTTACATTGTTATGCTGTCATTTCACTGTTTTGTGTGACTGTAGCTACATCTGGGTGCATTTTATTTCCAGGAAATATTATTTGCACCATGACTTCCAACAGAGTTGTAGACAGGACACCTCTGCAGTGTTTATGAGAGACTTATTTAATTTTTGCTTCTCTTAGTTTGGAATTGACCTCATTTTGAAATTGATTCTCATATGCAAGCTAATTTTTGAACTGATGATCATATTGGAGCTTCTTTTGCTTTCTTTTGTTCCCTTTGTTTTGGAGTAGAAACTCCACATTGGAACTACTAAAATGTTCCCAAAGCCTTTTGTTAATAAAATGCTCTGCTAAGTTACTAGTGTGACACACCAGAATTTTCCATGAGAGAGGGTCCTGGATGATTCCTGGAAACTACAGCCAGATAGCTCAGCCACCAGCTACGTCTACGGGCTACTTTGTGCCTAGGCTCTGTCAGAATCATAAAAATTGTTTTCCTTTATGGCTTTTGCCTGCAGGGTCTAATCTAATAGACTGAGACTAATAGATCAAAATATGTAGTGAAAAGTGTACCAAGCTCAGTTATTCCAGATGCCTGGCCACATTCTCACTGCCTTGACTCATCAGGCTGCCCATTGCTGAAGCCGCACTCGGTAACACTGAGAGCATATTCCAAGTTTCCTGAGGTACCTGCACTGATGTTTGCCTCAGGAGACCTCAAACATGACATCTTATGTCATGGGTCCTTGCAGCTTCCCATGACCAAATTTTTATGGCAACTGTCTGACTTCTGTGAACCACTGATGTGTTTTGATCCTATCCTGCAGCTTTTTATGAAGTACTTGCCATTATTCATCTTTTCTATTGCAAAAGAACACATAACTTGGACCAGGGGTAAGACCTATAAGTTACCAATGTTCTATGGCCAAGAAACGTCTGTTTCCAAACCTGGAGGCTTGTGGAGGGTTAGATATCTAGCTTCAAACCTCTCAGGCTTGGACTCTTGAGTGCTGACATCTTCTCTTTCCCAGTACTGGGTGGCCAATATGTCACAGTATGTCCCAAGGCTTCTGTGATACCTGCTTACAGTCCTGCACACCTTCTTTTATTGAGGTACCCTACAGGCCCAGGTTACAGTCAGCTGAACTCAAGAGTACCCAGAGCCGTAGCCAGTGGTAAATGTGGGGGGGGGAAGATAATTCTTTGGATGGTGTGAATGGAGAAGAAGAGAAGCCTTTTGGAGATAAGTCCTTCCCTGAATCAGTTGTCATAATGTGAGAAGCACACATCAAATAATATTCATTTCAGCCCTGACAATAACAAAACAGTACCAGTGTAATTGTTTTTAACATTAAAAGTTTTAAATACTATTTTAACATTAATGACCCTCAGCCAGTGGTAAAGAAGGGCACTTTCTGCACCTTCATGCCCTTGACAGCAGCAGAGACTATGGCCAGGAAGGACCTGATCTCCCGATTCACCTGGAAACAGCCTGGAACTATTATTTTAATGTATATCCATGGTACACCTTGACTGCTGGGACCTTGAAGTCTCCAGTCACAGCTGTCTAGCAAGTCTGCCTAAATTTTCTTGGTCCTTCTACCAACAGCACTTCCTCCACCAGCCAAAGCTACAGTTGTCCATGCCCTTCCGCCCTTCCTGTCCGAGACTGTGGACTGTCTGTGTGGACCATTCAGGAGACACCAGCAAACAGCACAGCCAAAAGCACTCCCTAAATTGAACCACTCCTCCCAACTACACTTACTCTTGTAGGTTAGTGCAGGGCTGTTCCTGTATAGCAGGTTATTTACAGTGCTTGAACTACTTAACCCTCTCAGGATGGGGCACAATGGGGCACATGACTCAGAAGACAGCCCAAGCTTGGTCTGAAAAGGACATCTGTTAGATAAACAGATAGGGGGAAGGGCACTGTGAACTCCTGATCCTTCAGACACAGCCAGTTTCCTAACATAATCCCACAGGTTCCTCTTAGGATGGCAGGCTCTGAAGAGGGCTGTATCATTTTATGTTTCTGTGAAGAATATACACAATGAACACAAGTCATGAAGATATAAAAAAGGAATTTTTCTTACTTTCTTCCTAGGGTGGCAGTGTCTGTAATGTTGAATTTATAGAATACCATAATAATGGAATTTGGGCTGGAGAAAGCAACATTTGACCCTGGAAATGGTTCACCTATCTCTTTTAAGAAAAGAAGAACATGATCATGAAAAGGTCCAGCAGAGGACTATGCAGTACGGACATGATCATTCTCAGGACATTGCTCCATAAACCTCCTAGTGCCTGATGGTAGGTCCCTGGTGTAGTCTGTGCAAAAGGTAAAGATACAACTTCAGTGGCTCACTCAGATACACACAGCACTGCACCATCCTGTATTCTTTGTATTAATAATTAATTTGTAATAATTTGCGATTAATTAATTTGTAATAAAATCATATTAATTTGTATTTGTGTAAATAGAAAACCTGTCCAACAGGACATATGGAAAGATACTCACTACAACATAAGTGCATGTGCAATTCTTTCACATAGAAGACCAAGGTCTAAACCCTTGTTTAAATAAATCTGTGCAAAAAACTTAAACAGTGCATTCTTCCGCCCCAGATCCAGTAAGTATGCTGATGGACAATGCGGCTACAGATTATCTCAGAAGACAAATATTTTTCTATTAAACATTTCAAAAATTTCTTGTTTCTGTCTACTGTGAACAGTAAAGATGTTTGAAAGGATATCAGGATAGGAAAGTCAATTTCTGCCTCGCTCAAAATGTTCAGTACTCTTACTGATCTGGGTAGTATTAAGGATTTGAAGATCAAGGCTCTCACATTCCCAAGGAGTTGGGATATGTCTATATATGCATGTGTGTCATTTTCCAGTGAATGAAGTTAAACTGATTGCTTTATTCCTAGGACTAAGCACGGATTATACTGTTTAAAGTGTATTGCATCGATGTTGAGAAAAAAAAAAATTTCAATAGACCAAAAATTAGTGGCAGTAAATATATCTAGAACAAGAACCCTAAACATTTTAATATCCTAACTTGTTACTCAGAGAACCACATTTCAACCGAATACAATTATACAATTCTACTTATTAGATGTAGGTGATTAGGTGATTTATACCTTCAATAAATATAAGAATTTGCTATAATTAGCAGCAGCTTCCTGAGCCATTTGGCTTTGTGCAGATACTCAACAGAGCAAAGCTGTCACTGCCATCTAGTGTCCTTAGAGCAGGTTTCTGGAGATTATGATAAGAAAAAAAGCATTTTCATGATAGAATTGAATTCCTTCTCCAGTTTCTCAGCTATTAGTAAATCTCATGTAGCTCACAGTAGCTCTTACAGTGTTTGTTGCTTTTACAACATATTAATATGAATGAATTTAGAGGAGAGCTGTCTAGTTAGTTTCTCACTTCTTTCTCTCCTGGAATATATATTTGCATCCTCTTAAGTCCTACTTGTTCAGGGTCATGTAAACAGCACAGAAACTAGTCCTGAGGAGCATCTGACAGAATCCTTTACCTGCCTTATCATTTCACCTCTTCCACATAATCCTTCTTAGCAAAGAACAAAACAGATATAAAAGGCACATTAACAAAATCAGTTCATGTATTATTAGGTAGATTTTTTTAGTTCCACATAAGATGTAGGAACCTGGTGAGAAGTTATTAGTTCGGCTTATATTACATCCTGGGACACAGCTGTCTCAGCCTCTCATGGCCCTTTCCTCACTTATGACACCTCAGGGAAAGCAATTATTTCAGTCTCCATCTCAAGAAAAGGACTCATTTCTTTTCTATACTTGATAGCCTTGGGTGATATCCCACATGGGTCCCCACCAGACAGTTGTGCAATGTTACTCTCATGAGAAGGCAGTAGGTCCTAGGGCCTGGGCAGAGCTTTTCTTTCTGTCTGATGGCAATGTCAGGGCCGCTCTTTCTCAAACCTCAGCCTTCCACTTCCACAGAAGAAGCATTTTTGTTTTCCACTTTTTCTTAACAAAATGCCAGGAACTGACATCCCAGTACTTTTCTCAGCTGAGGTAGAACTAACCACAAAGCAGCAAACTGGGTATGCAGACGCACGAGCTGGAGCTATGCTTGGACTTGTGCCGAAGGCTGCTTCCAGTCAGCCAAGTGGCAAACAGGAATCTGACTGTTTGGGCTGGAGAGCAGCTGGATATCATCATGCTGAAGCTTCTTGAAGATCCAGCTTCCTATGCAGTACTTTTTTCCCTGCCAAATGTTCAGTGTTAACAGAAATTTGCATAGATTCGAAAGATATTCATTGATGTTTCCTTGCTTCCCCAACCACCTTTGCATTCCTTGCTCCAGTAAAGGCTCAGGCCAGACCTTTGAAATTCAGAGCACTCAGATTCAACAACTAGCCTTTATAGAGGACCCTTCACTATTCTGACACATTTTTCCATCAAGTCTTTTTACTGAGAATGAGAACTAGGGTTACACATCCAGACCTTTATTTCAATGAAGAATAATTAAGCAAAATTGCAGTCCAATATCAAGCATTATTTTTTCAGGCACTCTATGTCTGCCAAAAATTATTTTTCAGTATAAATGAAGCAATTTATGTTTATTATGTGGAAACAACTGTACTGACTTTTTCTTTAACAATTTTACCAACATTATATAATAGAACTTTGATTTTAGTCCACTTTAAGTTTTTCCATTTGCAAAGGGCTTCCCTGCATTTCTTTTAAGTGTATTGAGGTCTGGAATTCATTAATTCACAGTTTTACAGTGAAAAGAGGCTGATAAATCTGTTAGGTTACCTTGACCAACCACTTATGTTGCATAAGTTACAGAAGTAAATTCATGTAGCGAATTGGTGGGTAAGTCTGGTAATTTCTACCTGCTTAAAGGTATTCATTGTTGATGGGTTTTGCTTGGCAGGCCTGGCTGATTGACGGATTGAGTGAGGGTCTCATTTTGAGGATGTGTAAGAGGACAGTGTAGCTTCATTAGTATTAGTATTTAACATTCAAATTAATGTGAAACTGAATTTCACAGTACTGGTTAGTAATTTCTCATGCTTTCTGTAATGATAGAGATTAATTCCAATTTAGTCCTTATTCTGCAGGTTTGAGGGTTCTTTCCTTTTTCCTCTCTTTCTGTCTTTCTCTCCTCTCTTTTCTATAAAATTAATTTTCTCAGATGGAAAAAAAAGCAAAACAGGTTTTTAAATAGAGGTGATAAACTTAATTAATAAAATGCACAAGTTTGGGTTCCTGATTTTTTTTTTTTTTTTAATCCAATAGCTATGTCTTGCTTTTAGGACATGCAGCATAAGAAATTTTAATTTCAGTAATTTCACAATGTCATTTTATTCCTCCAGTTTATTAATTTATTTTTTTTTAAACTGAAAAATAATCACAGTCCTACATCATTTGTAGTGATTAAATAAAAAAACCCAAAACCACCCAAACACAACAACAAACAACAAAAACAAATTTTACATGGTACTGAAACAATTGATACAGGTATTAAAGAGTGACCATCATAAAAAATGATATTCTTTTAAATATTTTAATTTGGATGTTCAGGTTCTCTGTTGGCACAGCTAGTCATAACCTCTGTAAATGTCATTTGAACTATTTGAACACCAGCTTAAAATATGGGCTGCGTTATCAGATGTAGCTTCATGCAAGGTCTCAACCTGTGTGATTCTCCTGTTGGTGCTATTTCTCCCTGGTTTCCCCAGTATCATACAGGCTGATGATTTCTGCAGGGAATACTCTTCCCTTTTCCTGGTTTTCTGTCTGCTTTGAAATGACACCCTGCTGCTTCTGTACCTTCTGCTTTTTCCAAAGATGTCATGGGCATCCGTTTCCAGGGGGACATTCCCATTCAAATGAGGATACATTTAAATACCTATGAATTTTCTAACTTCAGTGTTGCAGCCTGGTGTTATCCTGCTGAGGGAGTCACAATGCAGTCCTGAATTAATCATTACACATCTGAATTCCCAGTACATTAACAGGAATTTTACAAAGGTCTGAAAGATTAGTCTAAAATACAACACTTCTGTGTTTATCAGGTCTAATTCTTGGGACATGCTAGGAGATCCTTGAAAGATGCTGACATGCTCAGATTACTGGGAATTAGTAGTGTTAATGATCTTGTAGGATGTATCCAGCATCTTACTTTAACACTAGACAAACTTTGAATGATATAATGCCCCTTGAAATGCTAATAATTTCTCCTTTCCTATTAAGTTAATTCAGTCCCAGACCGACGTGTAGCTATATAGTTCCATATATACAGTATACATCTAGTGATAGGTAGCCAGTGCTTCTTCACGGAACCTTGCTGACCTTTAATAAATCTATAGGCCCATATTACTTTCCTGTACTACAAGCTGCTCTGCAGCCTATAATATGGCACTCAGCTGTAATTAGCACCAAAATATGGAGTTAGTATGCAGGATACGGATAATTCTTTTGCTCCAGATGCTGTATTCAAACTGCAGTGGTCCATTGAAGAAGTAGAGATAACCTAAGGAAAAGGAAAGTTAAAGTCAATTAACCTTGAGAAACTGTGTTGTCACATTAAAATTGTCCTTGAAGAAATAAATATCTTTTCTTTTTAATTTTTAATAACTCATTTAAATGCAATATTTTAGTGTTTAGAATGATGAGCTAAGTTTTCATTTAGGTTCTCATTTCATTTGCCAGAACTGGATTGGTGTCTTAAAATTGATATTTTAACCTAGTGTCAATCTCTGCATTTTACTGTTACACAGCACTTCCTTAGGACAACACAGGTCTTGCTTGTTAATGTTCAAGACTCTGACTTGGAAAGACTCTGAGTTGGAAAGACACCTTAAAGAACTAGATAGGAATGGGCTCCATTTGAAGGAACAGACACCTTATAATGCTTCTGTATTAAGCATACCACTTTAGGTTCCCTAAGCAAGAAGGCAGGTCTTTTTTGGCTTCTCAAATATCTATGCACACAGTTTATAAGAGCATGTTGGACACAGGGCAATTCAGATCAGAAATCTGATTCGGTTGAGAAGAGAAGTGTTGATGTGAAAAAATTAAAATTACAAATGACAGAATTTTGTACAGGACATTAATCTCAAGTTTTGACAACAACTAATTGTAATAAAATCTCATTATCAGATTATATACCATTTCTTTCATAGACTGCATCCACTCTATCACCAATTCCTGCAAATTCTTCTTCTATCAGCCTGGGGTAGCCTGCTTCCATAACCTCCGTCTCTTCATCATAACTATATTGAGCAAAAAACAAAATAAAAATTTTGATGTTTTAAGCAGCCTGGGAATTTGGTCTGAGCCCTTCATAAGATTTTAAATTATCCATGTTGGAAGTAGCCAGCAGCCTTTAGATACTTCATGTCTGTGCAATAATGAAACTCAGGACAATAACCACGGTCCACCAGAAGCACAAGCTCAGTAGAAATAATGCTAACAAAGCAACATTTTCAGAACTGATCTATAAGGTGGGATAGATTTCTTAATCTCACAGAACTGACACCATTTTGTGTTGCACAAACAACTGAAGGAAGCAAGATGAGAATTTTTTCTAGGAGACATGATCATACTAAAAACTCTCCTGGATTAAGGCACTTTATTCTCCCTTCCTCTCTTTCACTCTTTCAGCTCTTAAAAGCTGTGACATATGCTTTTAAAAGTCTTGCATACACCTTTATGATATATTCTACACAGCTATAGCACCAATGAAACCCACAGACTGCAAACATGTGAGCCACAGTCAAGTGCCTGGTTTGAAACAACCTGCTGATCTTTTGGTACTTCTGGACAAGTTATGACGAAGGATACACCAACCTGTCTCCAGCTTACCTCCAGTACTTATTTCCAGTAAAAAAGAGAGTCTTGCCAGTGTCTTTAATATGGACAGCTGCATCTATTCTTTTCATTTGTTTTGGGAACCCCATTTCGTATATTTTTTTAGGGAAGTCTTCCACTATGTCATAACCATTTAAAGCCCAGACTTTCTTTCCTGAAAATAAAAACAAACTATGTATGAGTCTTTTGTAAAAGCTCAGCTTTGAGAGAAGAATAAAATGAGGATGCCATGATCCATATTTTCATACAGCTAACAGATTCTTAGGTCACATACTCAGCAGGTGGTATACTATTCATGCTCACTATGATCCTAGGCATCTGGTTTTAATTGTACATCTCCTAATTGCTGAAAATTATATAGCTTCCGATGGGATAAAACCAACAGAGTTTGGTTTTTGAGCAAGGAAGGTAGGTTTGTTCTTCTATTGATTACCTTTACATCACTTACTGAGCCTGACTAAATATGCTTATTTTACTGTCAACAACAAAATTGAAAACTCACCCTTAAACATAAACACAAGATCTTTGATGGGATTTTCATAAGCTGCATCTATTTTATTTGGAAGCTCTGGCCAAAAGGACTTGAGTAACACCAGTTCTGCCTCAATCATCTGAGGGTGCAGTCGCCAGAAAAACCTAGTTCAGAAAAAGAAGATAAGTTTCTTTGATGTGCTATACTAAAAATTAGTTAATAGAGAATTAAATTTTTTCATAACATAGAATTTTCACTACATAGAGCCCCTTGTAGACCTTTCCTTTCCTGCTAGTCACATAGATGCACACCATTTCCATCACTCACACAGTGACCATCTTAACAACAAAACTGAATATTTTTTTTCATTTAGAATATGAGAAGCATTGCTTCCCCATTTAAGACTTCTGAATATAGTACAAAATCATTCAAAGAAATGTTAATAGATTTGTGCTGAAGAAAGCTCTATGAAATGAGAAATGTGTAAAAATGGTGTCAGTCTTCAGCCATATCATCTTCATTTCATATTACTGGGCATTCAAGTCTGTGTATATATTATAAATCCTGCCTAAAAAGATGTATCATGTAGTTTCTTAGCAGCATCTATATTGATTTGTGATTTTTTTTAAATTTGCGTGTCCTCAGATCTTTAGTAAAAAACTGAAATAGTGTTTTCACTTGCACAAATTTCATCCAATACCCACTATTCATGATATGGCAGTCTCTTTACCTGTCCTTGAAGACCAGCATTTCTCCTCGAAGTTCTGTTATTGCATCAAGTGATAAATTTGCATCACATTTCTCTGGTGTTTTGGGATGTTTTGGGTTGGGATCTTTGTCTCCAGCACCTGGAATCATATCACATGATCTAAGTTTGACAGTGTTAATTTCCTTTCTCATGATATTGCTTAGGACATGGAAGAGTTCCGAAACAGCATGTTGAATACAAGCATAATGGGCAAATCATTTCTACTGGGGAAAGTGTGTTCTGTCTTTCCTTTAGCCAAATACATCCATGGACTTTGCAGTTCAGCTGTGCTGCAAAGATGTTAAATAGACTTGCTTTCTTTAACTCAAGTGCTGAAGGTCCCCAAAAAGTTTTATTCTTTCCATGATGAAATGTGGATATTTCTGTTCCTCCCTTTGAACTCTGTTTGACCTTATCTTTTGAGCTAAGTCAAAAAGTATAAAGACTCTGACCTTCCCTTTTTAAAAAATTTTTCCTCTTTTTTCTCTCTTTGTATTTTCTCTGACCTATTAAATCTAAATATCATCTGTTCCTGAAGTGCAGCTGCCAAGAATCCAGTGAAATGGTCTTACTCTGTCGTGACTGCAGCTATTGAACATCTGCAGCTTTTTAGCAACTGAGCAGTACATCTGTAACAGGTTATACTGACACACAAAATAGACCTTATATATTATGCAGACTTACCATAGAGCTCTTGGATTCCTTGCACATCATCATCAGGAAGCACAAACCCAGTTTTTCCAGTGTATGTGTAAATTGGAAACATCAGAGCTCCGGGATCTCTAGAGTGTTCAAGTCCCAGCGAATGACCAAATTCATGGGCAGCAACAAGAAACAAGTTATACCCTATAATAAACCACAGTGAAAGGAAATGTATAGCTCCTTGTATCATCAAAATGGACTTGGACCCATCAGCTAATCCTAACATTATGTTTTAACTGCAGGACAATGAAAAAAACTGGATAAATGGAAAAATTACGTATAATTCCTTGTCTTTTTCAAACTACCATGGGTTTTGTTTAATAAAGGCCTAACTGATTATTAGATAGATGATATTCAACCTAAATCTTATCTGAAAATGTTGTTCTGTAGGAAGATTTAGATTTCTTAAAATTTCTTAGCAACACTGGAAAACTCTAGGATGAAGTCTTTGCTCTACTCAAATCTATAACATTTTTTCTTGGGAATTCACCTCCAACAGAGAGTCCATATTGTTTTCATTATTGCAGAAAGTAGCTTTAAAGCCAGGAGAGTGAAATAACACAGTGCTTTGTTCTATTAAAGCTCTATTCTGAATAAGCAAGGTGAAGACTTTTCAAATTAAATGCAAGTAGACAATTTGCAGCTAAGTATATACTTGTTTTCTGTTGGCTTTGATAAGGTGACTTCCATCGGTCTGTGATCAGGTCTAGCTGCCCTTGAGCTCAGTGAAATGCTAAAATGATAAAATACCTTTTCATTGTGGCATTTTTTTAATCACTTCACTTAGGAGGTGTATGTATTAAAATTTATGCTAGGTATATGTTATAATTCCATTTATGATCAGAGTTTAAACCTAGTTTCCTATGAGCGGCCAGTGAACATAATGATGAATGAACATTAAAAAGGCAAAACAAACTGTTTGCAGATATTAAATAGGAAAATAATTCCATCTATCACCATTTTAAATAATCTCAGGAACTTCTGTTACCTCTAGAATCATCTGACCAAGCTTCGTCATCATCAAAATGGGCATCTCCTCCATAGTCTGGGCCCGGGGGAAAAGCATGTGCCAGTAATCCAGAGGGTCCATCAAAGGGGTAAAAGTCACCATGTTCTATATAACAACATACAAAACAATTAAACCAATTATCCCATCTTTCTGGCAGCAATATAACTATAAAGTAAAAATAATTGATTCTGTGTTACCTTTAGTGCCAAAGGAGATCATGATATCAGCTATACCACTGCGTATTCTGGTGAAGTTAAGCGGTGTCACATCAGACCAAACTTTGAATGCTTTTTTGAAAGCTCTGTCTACTTCAGCTCGTCTCAGATCTGAAGTGTAATTCATAATTCTATCAAACAGATTAATATCTCCAGTTAAATTGTGTGAATTGAAGAAAATGTGTAATACATTTTTATCTGACCATGCAACTCATTACAGTGTTTGCTTTATTCCTCTTTATGCTCTTATCTAAAAACAAAGAGCTCAGCAGTATTCAATAAAATAAAAGTAACCATTTATACTTTCATTACAGTCATTCAGAGACACCTGCAATGATCCAACAGCTTTCTGTAATTGGTTTTATATGTACCAGAAGATATAGAAAATGACAGACACATTCTGTATTAAGTAAAATCATATCAGTAACTTCAAACTTTCCTATGCTACATAAAATATCTTATGATCCTCACTTCCTGAAGGAGCAAAACATGTTCCAAAGAGGTTTTTATATATAGGTGATAGATATATGTATCACCAGATACTGAACTGATAGAGTTCAGTGATTTCATATTTGGGATCTGCTAAAGAAACTCAAGTTGCAGCTGGTGAAATTACCCTGTTGATGACTTTGTGTTATTAGAGAAGAAGGTGCTACCATGTGACCTTTAAGCACCATAGCTTCCTGAGATCATGGTGGAAGGTTTTGTCTGATCAAGCATAGAAATCTACAGCTGGACTGTGACATGGAAGATCAACAAGGATCACTCCCTACTCTTACAACCACATCGCACCTATGCTGCTTTGTCCAGGACACGACCTCTGTGAAGCAGACACTAAACCATGTCCAGAGGAGAGCTAAGGAGTGATCTAGAGGTTAATCTCTGTGAGGATCAATGCTGAGGTGCATCATCTTACAACCTACCCCTCTTTCATTCAGATCCATAATGTACCCAGAGTGCCACAGAGATCAGATGAGGAGCTACTAGCTTACACCACACCAACTGTCCTCCATGTTGAAGTGAAATGGAAAAAAAATATATTTACTTCCTTGGTCTGCAAGGTGGGTTTGACGGACCTTTCCAAAAGTGGGGCTGTAAGGATTTTAAACTGCAACATGAATTTTGTCGAACTCAAACACATCCTTCTCCCATCAACCTCATCTACTGAGCAACCTATTGGTACCTGGGAAGAAGTTAATAACAGTAATAACACTCAAAATGCCATGCATTTACCTGTATGTCAAATTAGTTTTTGACCATTTGAGTTTTCTAGGAAAAAAGTTATATTCCCCCACATCTGGGACACCACATCTTGGTTTCTGCATCAGCTCATATGTTTGTTCATCTAATTTGCCTGTCACCTCCAATCCAAAAAAAGCTTGCATTTCTCGAAGTTTGGATGCCACTGTGTTGGCACTCTTCCTCATTATGCCAGCAGGATTAGGACGGAGATCATAGTGAGTCCTGAGGTAGCGCTAAGAAGGGGAAAATAAATAATAAGCCTAGTTTCCAAACAATTGTAACTATACAATTTACTCTTTATAAAACATGCAAATGAATTATTTTATACAGTACCTCTGCAAACTGAAGGTCTTTCTCTGTGAACTCATGGCTATCTTCAAGGGGAATAGGGATTGTCAGGCAAAATGACAAACGCAACAAAAAAAAGAAGACTGCTGAAAGTCTTGACTGCATCATGTTGGATTTGTGAAGTCTGAAGCCCTGATGTTTTAGAAAGCAGTTACCTTTACTTTTATAGTCCCAACCCAATGAGTCACCACTTAGGGACAACTTAGAACTTCCTCATTTCTGAAAGTAAACATGCTTAGACGGCTACTTTTTCTCTCCTCCCCAACACTGTGGTTTAGGCATCCGTTGTCTCTCCGAGGGCTCTGAAACTATATCCTGATATAAACACGGTCTCTGAATGTTGACATAGATTGTGGGAAGAAATGGGCAGAAGCAAACTGCACTTTTTGATTCTTTTGCAATACCTTACAATGGCAATAACTTACTCTTCTCTGCTATTTGATAGACAATAAAAATATTTAACAATCTTCATTATTTTTAAAATAAATTCTGCAACCTTTCAGTAGTTACACTAGTTCAGTGCTGACTTCTAACACTTGGAATAGATCATACACACTTCAATTTTTAATAAAAGTTGCCTTGGCTGATAAGAAATAACATTATGCAGTATACCATAGGATATTACATTTCCTTATTTCTGTAAAGAAATAAAACTCTAAAGTATTAACAAAAAAATTATTTAAGAGATCCTTAAAGTGACCTCCTGTCTATCTTTCAGAATAATTTACTGCTTAAGATATATTCAAAACTGGAAATGCTAAATATCAGGAAATAGTTTTGAACATTTTAAAATGCTTTTCATTAGTAGTAAAGTAGGTCTTGTTTACACTGACTAGTTCATACAATTTATCTTCCTCAAAAACCATGAATTTAATTTACCTTATGAGTGTAGCACAGCCATAGATCAATGAAACAGCTACTACTCTGAGAGAGGTAGTTTCCAGCTATAGGTAGGCAATGAATCTGTGTGTCTAGAATGACAGAAATAGTAATTTTGACTTACAAGGTGGACAATAAGATAAATCTTGCACTATGACATATATGGGCTTTATTATACTTCAAAGCTTAAAGATGATTTCTGTCTCCCCAGGGTCACTACAATCTCAGCTGCTGCTAAGACTTGTATGATATCACACACTCACAAGAGTGGGTCCAAGGCAAAGTGCTATTTCTGTTGAAGCCACCTTCCTCTTTCATGCAGGCTATTCCTGTATGGAAAACCTCAGGCAGCTTTCTGGTAGACACAGGTACACACTTTCTGGAATACAGTACCTTGCCATGGGTGTTGCCTTGCTGACAAAACAGGAAAAGGATAAAAATCAGTGAAGCTGAATGTGTAGCAGCTCAATTTGTTACTCAAACAATAGTAGCCTTCTCGATGACAAACAGCAAAAGCAAGTAAAACTTAGTGGAATTTCTTATGTAGGCTATTTCTACTTCACTACATATCTCAGACAATGCTAAATATAGTTACACCAATTAGGGAAAGGCAACATCTGTTCAAACAGTTTGTATATTCTTCTTTACATTGTCCATCACCAGTGCTGAGACTTTTTTATTCAGCAGTCATGGCATAAAGAGTGTTAATCATCCCACCTTCTTAAGAAGCGCTCTCCTCCAAAATGCTTCTGTACAAACACAGAATCCACATTGGCAACGTTCTCACTGCACTGCACTTCTTCATAATGTAAACTGCCAGATTATGTATATGTCCTATTTCTTTCCTTCCAACATTTCTGTATTGATATTTACAGCATTGCTTTCATTAATGCCAGAGTGCTCGGTTGTGAAGTAAGTAGAATTTTACAGTGAATTTTGCTTGCTTTCTATGGAGTTTAGGAGCAGTGGTGATGCTTTGTCATGGTTTTCGTGGCTGTAAGGAATATTTTCTTCAGACCATGAAGCTGTGAGCGTTATTGCTCTGCAGAATAGTATCAGACATATCTCAGAAATCTTTGAGGAAAATTAATTCCTCTGAATTACAAATTCTCTGAAATTAACTTTCTTGTACCTAATGGAGAGCAACCACCATTTTATGGTGGATGATTTTATACTACCATTTATATATCACTGCCCTTTGCCAGACTAAAAGTTTTTTTATTCTGTGACAGGCCCTTATTCCACCCCTCTTTCTCAGCTCTGATGTTGGAATCTGACCAACTGTTTCTGCGAAAACATGATCAGTCCATCATACTCTGTGAGAGAATGATCCCAAATTATACCCAAGTGGTTTCAGGGTTGCCTTAATAAATACAGTTTATTTAACTGGTAATTAAAGGTGAAACCAAGTAATCAGAGACAATATTTGAATGATATAAATGTAAAACAGAAAAAAATATTTAAATAGGCACAAGAGTAAAATTAAAGAACAGTGTTAGCCTATCAAATGACACTCCAAGGAAGTGTGGAGTTCTGTCCTTCAAAACATTTAAGCTGCAGTAGTCAAAGCAGCAGGAAATAGAACTGTCTTGCATGAAGAGAATGGTAGATTAAGTAGGGAAGAATAATTTTTCACTTTCTAGGCTCTGTGACTGTAGTACACAGATGCTCTGAAGTCCTTTGAAGTTCACAGTGAAAACTCTTTCAAAAACTTTGCCTTCAATACCCCTTACAGAGATCTCCTGAGGCATTTCCAAAGAATATTTGAAAAATTGAACAAAGTAATTATAGGAAAAAAATACACCAGGCATCTTTTCTGAAAACAGCTTCTGTTACTAGATTTGTGTAAGAAGAGATGTGTAAAGCTGGATTTTAATTTTTTTTTTTTAATTATAAGACAATGAAACAAACAAGTGGACAGTCCACTGTTCTAAACAGATTCTGCAAATGAGTAGAAAAACCTACAAAGAGAAAAAAGGCAGGGAGTCTGTAACTATTTTGTCACAGGGAGTAAATCAAAATGCTAAAGCAGAAATTGATTTCTGAAAGGCTGTGTGTAATGAGAGCCACCTGAGAGCGGACTGTGGCTGAATTGTGTTTTCCGCACATTCAGTTGATTCCTTTGGGAGCCCAGTCATATAAATATACATGATCCAATATGTTTTCTTACACATTTTATTGCTATTTATATTACACCAGTGGCTAGAAGCCTATATTGAGGCAGAATTTTTATGTCCTCTGTACACAAACTGAAGAAACACTGGTAAAGGACTGTGCAAGCAAGCACATAAGAGAGTCAATGAAAATGAGCAGTATTCTCTTTTTTTTCTGAGACAGAATCACAGACAGTGTGTGGTTATTTTTTTTAAGGGGAGACGAAAAGCCTTAACAGCTCTGGGCCCTGAGTACAGACCTCTGAAGTTGCTATTACCTTAGTACATTGATTCTTTAAAGTGTCTATCAAGTGAAGTTTTTAAAGTTGGCAATGACAAATGGCAATGTCAAAGCCTGCCAGTGTTGGGCAATGTAAGATAAAATCTACAGCTCAACCTCAAGTTATGCCACTCATAGGTTTAAACTATGAAGAAAGATGTAAATAAAGGTAAAAGCAGTCAGCAGTGGTTCACAGACCTTCAGCTGATCCCAGTGCAAACAAACAAGCACAAAAAGTTAAATTCTAAAAGCACTGAAACCCGCAAAACTGCTGAATAGTAAGATTTCAACAAGCACTGCAAAATTTCTGCAGTTCTGGCATCTTGTGGGTGTGGGTAAAGTTAGATGGACTAATGGTAATTTCCTCAGGCACGGCAGAGACTGGAAAAATCAGGCTGGTTTTCCCCCCAAGACAAAATAGACAGAGATAGAAGATGTAGCAAGAAGAAATGAAGTGCCTTAAAGCAGCTTTTAGGTACTAATTATTTGAAAACAAGAATCGTGTCAACCATATAGTTTCAACATAAATTTTGCTACAACAAATGGTTGCGAGGTGTCATGTTTTGATTTACACTCAATTTTGGTGCCCAAAATAGCACTATAAAATGAACGTGGCGGATGCTGTGTGACCCTGAAATAGAAAACACTTTATTTAAGACAAATAAACAAAAGTCAATGGGTTGGTTTGTTACTATTTCTTACTCAAGTTGTATTTCAAGTGGAACGTGTCCAGTGTCTAGGGCTACACCATCACATTTAGATCAGCTTCCTCTAGGAAGAAGGACAGTATTCCAAGGCCCACTGTGAAGCTGGGTAAATGGATTCCCAGGATAGTTAAAAACACACACTCTAACTCTGCCTTTTCCAGTGAGACTCCATCTGTGGGACCTGTTACAAGAAGAGGGTCAAAGACAACTAAGAATGGCTTCCACAAGCAGCTCTTCAGGTGCGATGGTAAGGGGTGTTATACCAACCCGACTCCTTTTTATAATAAACAGTAGCGTCCCTGTGCCATTTGCTGTCAAAAAGATGCAACTAGGGTGCCCAGAGGTGTTCAGCAGGGTCCACTGCCCCAAGCAAGAAGCATATAAATGTGTTTCCAAGAGGCAATGGCTCTTGTTTGAATGAGTCCCTGCAGACCCAGTGGAACACTAGGTCATACAGAGGCAAAGAGGACCATGGATCAGCTGTGTTTCTATCTGACTACAGCACAGGACAGCTTCCAGCACAGGACAGCTTGTAGAACAGAATCTGGATAAGCTTGGCATGACCTGAGGACTGCTGTCACACTGGGAGGTGTTGACCAGCAGTACCTTTCTTGTGTATTCACTGAGATCCATGTCAAGATTCAGCTGTAGATTAAAAGAACTAAATATGGGCACTCTCCTGGGTTCTATATGTCTAAACTCTCATTAACAAAACTAAACTCTAGACAGCAGTCCAGTTTACTCCTGATGTAGACTCTTTGGGATTATTACAGTTGCCCACATATAGGTATCTAAAGTTGTTTGAAGCACAGAGAGCTCTCATCAGTCCTATGTCATATCTGATAGCGTTATGAAGATGTTTTGAGTTCCCTCCTGCATTCCAAATGGCACTAGATATCTTTCTTCAGGCTGCTGTGCTGAGTCCCTTACAGCTGGGCTCTGCTGACCGTAATGGAGTTGATTGTAGTAGAGTCCCACCATCTGGTGTCCACAGAGATACTTCAATTTAGGGGACCTGTTCTAGAGCTGAACTTCAGGCCCATTTTCTGATGGTGCCTGAACAAACCAGAAGCCATCATGTGTTGCATTTCAAGTTGGTAGCTTTGCAGCTGGAAGGCAGTCAAGTGCTGTGCATCCCCTATAAGGACAGTGCTCTTGCTCACAGCTGCATCTGGCCTTGAAGAAACAGGGGCTCCCACCTCATGCTGCAAGAAAGAATGCCTCAAGATGTTCAAGAATACAAGTTTTCTCTGTTCAAACAACTCCTGCACTGGCCAAAACTTGTCATATTCAGGAAAACTGCCCCAGAGAAGTGAAGGTACCCTAGTCAGCTGCTCCATGCAGAGCAGCAGATGCAAACTTTCATGGAGGTCAAACCATATTCTGCACCCCCTTACCACCCTGAACACTGCCCAGGACTGGAATCGACTTCCAGATTTGGTCTAATCATTCTATATGAGCTACCCGCAACTGTTTCTGAATCAGGATAAATGTAGGATGTAAAACTATCTTCTGTAACTTGGCAGCTGTTGCATTTTTAATGGCAGGTTTTTTTAGCATGCACAGTGGTATGTCACTAGATCCTAATCTGCTCAAGATCTTCTCAGTTGTGGTGCTTCTTATTGAAATCAGGATAGTGCTCCTATATCCAGGGTGCATTAACCATTTGAGAAAGATAGTTATAGCAGTCACCATAACTGAATTATACTGATTCTTGAAAGAAAGAGATGGAACCTGTAAAAAAAAAAAAAAAAAAAGAATTTGAAGAATGACTGCAGCCCTTATGTTCTGAGACTGTAGAAGTGTTTTATTCTTTTATTACATTAAATTTATTACTTTGTAAAATGTGACACCCAATTATCAAAGTCCAATACCCTCTGACTAGGCTTTTTCAGATACTCCACACTTGCAGGGTTTAATGCTTAGTACAAAGTAGCAATGTCGTTAAATCACAAAATAAATACAA
The DNA here is from genome assembly GCA_025345505.1 of Todiramphus chloris collaris. Classification (NCBI taxonomy): domain Eukaryota; kingdom Metazoa; phylum Chordata; class Aves; order Coraciiformes; family Alcedinidae; genus Todiramphus; species Todiramphus chloris. The sequence goes on along the minus strand of JANVCC010000021.1, from coordinate 57,384,823 downwards.
ATTACATCTATTGGAGTATAGAAATTGAAACATGGAGCTGAATCACAATACAAATGTGATTACCAGTCGCTAATATATGCTCACTGGGTGTCCACAGTGCCCAGAAAACAACACATAGGTTGAATCCAGCTCAAGACTCTTGCGCTTTTCAAAGTTCTTTGGTTGTTTTTATACTTTGTGTGGGGCTGAGCCACATATGCACTGCCTCACATGCATCCACCATGCTGCTCTGGCTAACTTGGAAATATATTTTGCACTATTAATTAACTCAGGGGGTGAACATTTACACAGCTGGCTGATCCATTCAGCAGATGTAGCCTCCAGTCCCATTTGTGTCAAGACAAGTTCAGCTTTCATTGTAACACCCATGGCCAGTCCCTCCTTATATTCTTCCCTGACATTCATGAGCACATCACCCTTACCCATCACCTCAGAGCCTTCTTCCATCATAAGGGTTCAATGATTGTTCATATCAAGTACAAAATATCCAGTTATCTCTATTGTTAGCAAACTATAGGCAAAAAATGAATTTGCATTTAGCCAACGTAATTTTGCTCCTAATGGGAAGGAGCTGGACAACAGTACAAAAAATGGAAAATGAAACTCAGGAATCCAGTTCAAAGTTAAAAACTTAATTTTTTAATTTTGGGTGTTTTGTTGAGACATCCAACAACTTATATTTCTGGGTTTTTTTATTTACATTTGCAAACACACATGCAAATACATTTAGACTATCTCAGCAGCACTGTGACTCTTTCACACTCATAATTCAGTCTTGGTATGTTTTGATATATTTTGTTTCTCGTGTCAACCCAGAAATACATATAATAGATCTTCAAAGCATTTTAATTTTAGCTCTTCCATCATGGCAAAATATGTACCTTTTTTGTCAATTTACTGTTTCAGTAATACAGTATAGCAACTTCATTCTCAAATCTTAATACCGCCATAGTGGAATCGATAGCCATTGTTCATAAAAAGACATAGTTCATTGTAGATGTAATAAAAATCAGTATTAAGAAGAAAAATATTTTGTTATTTATTTATATAACAATTCAACATTTATTTCTAAAAGTTTGGACACTCAAGGATTTAAATAAATTGTTTGGGTGAAAAGACATTTTGCATCTTAAATGTGTAAATGGAGTTTGAACTTTAAATTTGTGTATTCTGCACCTTCAGGAAGGACAAATGGCCCATTTAGGAATGTCCAATAAAAAGTAATGTAATGTCTTTGGAATACTTCTTGTTCAAACGACTTATCTACGAAAATTAGACCTAGGAGCCCAACAGAAACATGCGTGTCATTCTGCCTCTACAAGCTCTTTTCTCTGATGTAGGTTAACATATTTACTATTAGTAATGAAGGCACCTCATAATTTCTGATGCAACTTTCTATTGATCATTACTTAAGAGCACTATAACTTCTATACCGCTTATGTAATAACAAATCAGAACAAGTACTATCATTACTGATTCCAGACACTTCAAACCAGTGCTGGCTCTAGTGACTATTCCCATGAGAGCCTTTGTCATCCTGGGTATTTTAAGAAGAAATGCAGCAAAAGAAGAGAGCAGGTTAATGATGTGGATTTTGAGGAGAGAAAAGAAATCCTCTCTTTAGCACCAGTGAAAAATATAAGTTGTGGCCACTGTTCACATGATAATTGTCTATACTAAATGAGGTATTACCTGACACTTTTCAGATGCATCAGTCATTAAAAGTACAGCCCAATTGAACTGTATGCCTGATGATTTTTCTTTTTCAAAGTCAATATCTACTGGAATTTCCACTATCTGGTCTATCCCAGTTTTCTTTTAAGGATCAAAGCCTCTCATGTATGCACACAAATAGTTCAGAATAATGTCAAATTCATTTAAAAAATTGCATTGAAATTATCAAAAAGAGATAGTATCATAAACCCTAAGGACAAGTGCTTTTCCTTCACAGACATTATGGAAGAAACACTCTTTAAGTGAAAGAAACACTCTTACTGTATAATTTTGATTTGTAAGGAGTTTTAGGAGTAAGACCATACATTTTAAAAACATTTAGGAAAGGAAGTATAATTTTTAAAGCCCTGGCTTTTGCTTGCCAACCACATTCATGTTGTTTATACAGCTGGGTTTTTTTAAAAAAGCAGTTTCTCAACTCTATTCAAAAGCTCTTGAGAATATGGCAGAAAAAAAAAAAAAAACATGTCTGATGCATACAGTTTTATAGGAAGTACTATGAGTAAATGGTAAGCTTAAAAATAAGGTTTGAATTACTGGCAAGGGATTACTAAAGGGGAATTTAAGAAAATTCATGGTGCTGTCTATCAAAGTGCATGTTTTCAACTGTAAAGGTTAAGTGTCACAGAAATAAATGTCTCATCTTTTTCCTTTAGCAATAAATATAATATAAAGGTGACTGTGCATTTAATTTAAAAAAATCATCTCCCATATGGATCAAATTCATGGGGAGGCCACCAAGATGGTGGGGACTGGAGCACCTGCCCTGTGAAAAGAGGCTGGGAGCTCAGCTTGTTCAGCCTGGAGCAGATATGGCTTCAGAGGGACCTAAGAGTTGCTCCCAGTGCCCATGAAGAGGCCTTCAGGGATCTGAAGCTGGGCATGTCAGTGTGGTAGTGGGCAGGAGGCTGAGAAACAGTGTGCATGAACTGAAACAAGAGACATTTAGCCTGGATATAAAGAGAAACCTTTTCCCCAGGAGTGAAGTGGAGCAATGACACAGGGTGCCCAGAGAAGTTGTGCAGTCTCCGTCCTCGAAGGTTTTCAACCCCTACTGGGTGAAGCTCTGGGGCCTGAGTAGCCTGGTTTGATCTTAGAGCTGACCCTGCTGTGAGTGGGAGATTGGACCAGAAACCCCGAGGCCTCTTCCAGTTTGAGTTATATTGCGATTCTGTATCTTAATATCAATAACAAAGTACCAAAATTAGATATTTTGAAAACATTTTAGGGAGTATGTTTACGTGTGACATGTAAGACATACTCAAGTTCCATACATTATGGATTTTTGACTATATATTAGTCTTGGTGAAAACACCCCACTAGTATTCCAAATGTTTGCTGTCACTTGAAATCTGTCTTTCCTGGATTCTCATCTTCAAATTTATTGATCAATGACTTCATGCTATTAATGGATCTTCAGTTACTGAGAAATATTAGTCAGAAACTGATATAAAAAAGTTAACCAGCCAATACAGTTTGAAAAGGCAAATTCACTTTAAAGAGACTCAGACTAAGTTCCCCAGATATTTAATTTCAGTATTTTTAACATCTTTTGAACTATATAGTACCATAGCATTTCTTGCACACCAGCAGTACTCTATACAAATAATGTTAATAGAGAATTTTGAGACATTATTATGGATTTCCTCATTTCTTTCTGCTATTCTCTGACATTCTACCTTTTTCACCCCATCCTTTGCCCTATAGATTCCCTTCAGTATTCACTTTCAGAAGAAGGTAACAGCTTCCGTTCCTCTTTTTCACAAGACCTAGCACATAACAATCATCATTCAATTGCAAATACATGGGAGGGGGAAAAGATCTTAAGTTTTCTCCTACAGAAAACCCAGTTTTCTTCCCCTCTGAATTCCCTCTCTCCCTGGTAAAATGTGCTCAGTCTCCCTGTCACATGTCTTTAAACACTGAGCATTCAGAACATGGTAGCTGTGGGGTGAAATGAAAGGGAGGAATTTCTGCAGCATTTTTTACAAGTCCTCATCAATATCTCAGTTCTTACATCTGCTGAAAAGTTCCAATTACATGTTTCCTAGCCTTGGCATTCAACACTTTCTATTCTGTACCAGCAAACACCAGGAAGTGGCATTTTTCCTTTCTTCCTTTTTCTTCACCAGGCAGTGTGCTTGGATCCACTGCAGTGATAAAGACCGTCTGCTAGTAAATCAAACCAGCTACTGGGGTTAAAGGATTATAGAAAAATAAAATTAGAAATATTGTAACAGAAGAAGACTTGCCAAAGATGTGACCTTTGTTATAAATGATTATTTATATTCATGTAGAAAAATACTTTAGATGCTGGAAGGGACCTTTGGAGGTCACTGTATCCAATTTCCCTGCTCAAGAAGGACCACATAAAGCCAGTTGCACAGAACAAAAGTGATCAAAGGGATGGAACAATTCTCCTATGAACACAGGCTGAGAGTTGGGTTTGCTCAGTCTGGAGAAGACAAGGCTCTGGGGAGACCTTATTGCAGCCTTTCAACACTTAAAAGGGGCCTATAAGAAAGATGGGAACAGTCTTTTTAGCACAGTCAGTTGTGACAGGACAAGGGATGATGTCTTTAAACTGAAAGAGGGGATATTTAGACTAGATATAAGGAATAAACTTTTTGGAATGAGGGTGGTGAGACACTGGAACGTGTTGCCCAGAGAGGTGGTAGATGTCCTATCCCTGGAAACATGCAAGGTCAGGCTGGATGGGGTTCTGAGCAACTTGATCTAGTTAAATATGTCCCTGATCATTGCAGGGGGATTGGACTAGATGACCTTCAAGGGTCCCTTCCAACCCAACCCATTTCATGATTCTATGAAAAGATAAGACTACTTTCATTTCAAGCTTCAATAAATGGTTAGAACTATGTTTTGTGTATTTTTGTTTTTCCTTCAGTCCTGAGGAAAGAAGAACGTTGAGAGAGTTATCTTTTAGCTTCTTCTAAAAATTTAGCAAAATATTATTGTGATAAACTGTGAATTGTTTGTTCATCAAACTTTGTACCAATTGCTTAAGCTGTTTTGCTCTAATAAAAGCACCAAGTCAGGTATGGAAAGGAACCAAATGTATTCTGCTATACTGGGGACTCGGCCCTCCAGGACATCATCCCTGCTCCCACCGGATACAGGCCTGGCCGAGGCCTGAGTTGTAAATGTCATCATAAATCCTAGCCTAGTAGCCTTGTAAACTGTAGCTTGTTTTACATAGTTGTAAGTTGTGCTTTGTCTCCCATAGCCTTGAAAGTTATCAAGGTTCTCCTAAATCCTGTAGCCTGTCTTGTGTAGTTGTGGTCTTTGTAGATAAGGGAACTAACTCCCAGACAGGAGATAGGAGAGCCTACCTGCAGATAAGCCAGATCACACCAACCCTCTGGTTCCTGACTCATCGTTTTGAGACAAAAGGTGAAAAGCACACTGCGAGGAAGACTGGGGGCCTTCCTCCTGAAGACCCCGGCCCACGACCACCAGACACCAATGCGCAAGTGCCAAAGGGAGGAGACCCCTGATAATGAGTTCCTGGACCTGATTATAATAATCCAACCCCACACAATGAATATGTAGTTAACGCTGTTGGATATGCATGATTTAGTGTGATAAATGCCTGCTTACTTGACATCTTTTGCGCACCGTTGGCGGAGCTGCGTCTCCCCGGTCGCCCAGCGCTGTTTTGCTTGCTATCGCTTGCTTAATAAATTCTTAAATTTTGTATTGGCTGTGACTCACATAAATTCGTGAATCTAACTTATAACAATTATGAAACTCAAGGTTTTCTTTGGATATTGCTTTTCCATAAGGATTTATTTGAAACTATTCAAGTAACTTTGATTTAAACATTTTTTAACACTTCTGTTTAGGAATTAACACGTATATCAACTTATGATTTTCGCCTGGATGAAAAGAAAGTGTTGTTTCTATGTGACATTAATCCAGATGAATTCTAGAAATTGAAAGTCTTCAGACTGAAGAGGATGTTACATAATGACAGATCTATTGATTTTTTTTTATTATTATTAGGGAATTAGAGTAGGAGACAAAATTTCACATCCATGTACCTAGCAAAGTAGGAACTTGAGGCTCACCCACATCCCAGATGAATGCTCTTGTGTGCTACAGGGCTGAATCAGTTCCTCCTGCCTCTGTGTAAGAAAGGATCAATCCAGTTTTAAGTCTGTCCCATGGAGTACCTAATTCCCAGAGCACAAAACTTTGATTGTACAATTAAATATAAATATTTCCATTCGGTTTTGCTGAATTTCTTGTTACTCCATTTCTCAGTCTTCTGTGTCCCAGATGTTCAAGTTCCAGATGTTCACTTACCACTCTGTAAGAGAAGTTTTAATTTCTCTGTCTTGAATCAGACTCTTGAAAGCCCAATTCAATGTCTTCTATCTCTAATACTGTAGGATTTGGTATGTAACAGCTTTACATTCAGCTTATGATTCACCTTCATGATTTTGCAAATCTTATAATATATATACATATTATATATAATATATATACATATTATATATAATATATAAAGTTCTTGCTTTCCTTCAAACTCCTAATTTGGTAGCTGGTTCATTCACTTAAGAATTTAAATTGCTTTTCTGTGTACTTTCTTCACTGTTATTATATTCTTCCTGAGACTTGGAGAACAAAAATGCATTAAATACTCAATAATTAGACACAGAAAAGTTTTATGTCATGGCATGATTATGTTTTCCATTATTCATGTTCTCACAACTTATCCTGTTCATGCCCAGTACTTAGTTGATTTCTTTTGGCTGACACAGCATATTGAGACACTGATTTCCAAGTGAAGAGTTATTCTTGTAGAGTTCACTCTTGCTCTTGTACAATAGACTATTTAAATACCTTACAAATCCAAAAGGCAGAAAGAATGTGAATTAACAGCTTCAAAGTTGACATGACTGTAGATTTTTGTGACTACTGCCTTAGTGGTAGCAAAAAAACAACTCCAGAAGTGCACACTGTCCTCTAACATTATCAAAACATAACGATTGTTTTACCTTATTGTGCAATTTTGGTGGCATTGCTTCATTATCATATACAGGAAAAGAATAAATAAATAAAAAAATCAGTTTCCCATTCAAAGCTGACATCACAAAACCCCCATGTGGCTAAACAAACTGTAAGTTAAATTATAGGATGTATGATATGATATGCACCAGATAAATATGTGGGTTTTTCTCAAGCTGTGTGAATAACTGATATTTTTGTTCAGTCGGAACAAGAAAAAAAAAAAAGATATTATTTGAAGTTTTTTGTGTTTGTCTTTCCTGTCAGAAGGAAAAAAACCCCCACCATATATCATGTATCTTTAATGAGAGCTAAGGCTTAAGCAAAACCAGTTTAAAGCCAGTTAAAAAGTAGTATTAGCATGCGCAACCATAAGTTCCACGGTAATGATCACCCCCTCTGGTTGGCACTTGTGAGACCATATCTGGAGGGGTGTGTTCAGGGTTGGACTCGCTGGCACATGGAAGAAACTACCAAGATGGACGGGGAATGGAGCAGAGGACACAGGAGGAAAGGCTGGGGAAGATGGGTTTGCTCATACTGGTGAAGGCTAAGGGGAAATCTTACTGATGTCTACAAGTACCTGACAAGAAAATGCAGAGAAGATAGAAACAGACTTTTCTTGGATTTGTACAGAAAAAGGATGAGAGCCAAACTGAAACATCTGAAATTCCACTATTAGCAAAATTTTCTTTTGAAGAGGGAGGTAAAATATTTGAATGAGATACTGAGAGAGGTTTTAGATTTTCACCCATGGAGGTGTTCAAAATTTGAATAGTGCCTAGGCAACATTGTCTACCTAACCATGAGCAAGGTTGACTATATGACATATATAAGTCCCTTCCTTCCAAACTAAATTAACCCATGTTTCTGCAATTCTTTGAATATTGGTTGTTATTGATCCAGTAGGTCATTGAAAGGTTTTTCAGAAGAAACCTAAGTATCTTAAGATCTGAGCTACTGAGAAGCAACACTCAGCACACTGCTCTTGGTTTGCTAATTTTTATGGTTCCAGTCTGAACCATGTTCCTTCTGGGCAGTTAAAATTTGTGAATATTTTCAGGCACACTGAAATTGTGTATTTTAGTCAACAAAGTATTTGTCAATGGTGGTTTTTTACCTCTGAGTTTTCTCCTTTATTTCATAGTAGTAAGTCAATGATAAAGTTCTAAAAACTAGTCTTATAGCTTCAGAGTGTTTCACAAGCACTGGATGAGTAATCCTTATATATACCTACCACCTAAATAAACAGTTTCTTGCAGGTATATAGTAAAATTAAGACAGGTTGGTCCCAAACTTAAAACTTATCTGTCAATTTCAGTACATTCTTTTCTAGCAGTTGGTTGAGTACCTCAATTTAGTGCTCAAATCCAAGTAAAAGAAAATCCAATGGTATGTGTACCGAGGAGGATTCTAAAATATCAGAGAAATCATCAATAAATATTCATTTACAGAGCAGTAATATCAGCAAATTCTTTAAAGATGGTCACAGATATGGAAGTCAAAATTCTCTCATGCTCAAACGAAGTTTGCAAATTAAAGTCTTCAAACAATAAATGTGACAAAAGGCTATCTACTGCTAGTGGTTTCCCGAACCAATTTCTGATCACAGTATGTTGGTATTCCAGCTCCACATAAATATCAAGTTGACAACACAAAAATACATACACCTTCAGCAGGTTTCTCCCTTAACATTCTATGCCAAGTAATCTTATTGATTAATATGCTTAGCACAATCATTTGAGAAGGAAAAAAAGTCAAAGTGACTGGGTAAAAATTTATTGAAAATGCAATCTACAAGGCTTTGTGGTATGAAGTGTTCAAAATGGGCTGTTCTTAATTTTTTCATTAAGAATTCAGTGATGACCATGTATTTGAGAGTTATGAAATGCCTGGGAACATAAAATGGGTAGTTAGGTTGCCAAAGCTAACATGCTCTTGTGTGGCATTAATAATTATTTTGCCCACTTTAACCTAAGAGAATTGAAACTGTTCTCCTGAGATTCGATAAGACTTGTTTTTGATTGCTTGAGTCACATAAAACTATGAGTCAAGTCTGAGTCTGACACTCAGTATTTTTAGATTATTAAAAAAATAGACAGACAATTGAGACAGGGAACTCCTCTGTATTGTTTACCTAAAGAATGAAGAGTAAGGTGTTTCACAAGCATTTGAAAGCAGAGGTCTTTCCAGTGAGTAACCAGTTGATTTTCCACAACTGTTTTTAAATAATAACTACAAGGGCATCAACAAATGCCTGAACTCTTAAATGAGCTGCATGTTACAGAAGGTTCAAATTAGTCTCATCTAAATATTAAGTCTGCCTGTTTGAAGAATCACAAAGCTAAACTGGGCCCAGTCACAACAGTGTGTTGTCATTTTCTCAAATTCTTTATCCAAATGATCCATTTGACATATTACTTTGAGTCCTCTTTTTCAAGTCTATGGCTGTAAATAGACAATGCTTCAAACAACTTCTAAATCTCTCTCTGCAAAGACTTAAAAATCTGTGTTAAAAATATCTGAAAGATATAATTACTTTGTTCATACTAGGATTTTCAAACAACCTGTATCAGGTATATATGGTAAAGTGAAATCAAGTTTTTTACTAATTATCAGAATTGCTCCGGAGTGCCAGGACTCTGATAAATTGAATATTTTTCTGATTAAATAAAAAATGTGTTTTCAAATACAGTCCTATATGGACAGTAATACTAATATGATATTTATTCGGATATTTAGATATTAATGTATTCATTCAGAACTATCTTGTTAAGTAGTTGGATATCTCTCCATGTCATTGGACTAGGCTATGCAGATATCAGAGATTTGTCACAGGGAATATCCTGCTCAGTTTGCCCTAAATGCCTTTTTTCTTGGAACATTCTGTTTAGAGTAAGCATTTTCTGTTTTCTACGACACAATGTGGTAAGCCAGCCCTGACATTATTGATCCCAGAAGCTGCAGAATACTTCAACCGGACATTCTTTGTTGATCGCAGTGAAGCTATAGAGATGCTGATTTCTCTGAGTAGCTGCCAAGTATCAGGAGCAATTTGTTAAAAAAAAGTTTGAGTATTGTCTGACTCAGACTGAAACCAAACAAAACCAAAAAAAGTCATCACAAGGGGTAACCTTACTTGTCAGTCATCTTTACAGAGTAGGTGGTTAAATTCCAACGTAATGACCCTTATCTTGATTAACAAGGGGAGACTTTCAGTGGTAAAATTTTGAACCTTTACAGCTCTAGGCTAAATCTCAAACCTGAGAACCTAGAACACATCCACCTATTGTTAGAATGGGCATGGCACAGAGGAGAATGCATTAATGTATGTTGAAATTACTTACTCCTACTCAACCTAAGTTAATGTTGGAAAAACAGTACTGGTGAGAGAGGTCAGTCTTGAATTCTTCTTAATAAAAGTCAGTAACCCAACAGCTATAAACAAACCAATGGTTAGTGTCCTTAGACTGTAAATGGCTAGCGGGGGGGGGGGGGGGGGGGGGGAACAAGGAACTATTCTAATACATATTCATCTGGCTTCCACACCATGTTTATAAATATATGAAATCCTTTAATGAAGAATGAAAGTTTTCAAGATTACCCCGTTTTACATAAACTTGGTTTCTAGACAGGCCTGCATTCTGAAAAATGTACAGAGATGCAGTAAGAGACACTGTGTTTGCAGACTAGACAATATCTATGATTTGGGCACTAAATGCACAGATCATTCAGATGAAGTAGTGAAAAAAACCAAACCCGCTACGGTAACAGTGTACACCCTTCATAAAGGCGATTGGATTTATTCATTTGTGATGATGATTGTCATGAGATCAAGGGGGAAGGATTTGATGTAATTACTTCTTCCCCCTCCTGATATGAAAGATGTTGCAAGCTGTCTCAAATACAGTCCCAGACTCAAGCAGCAGTCTGGCTAGAGGATATATTTATTTTTCCCATGGAAAAACATAAAAGAAAAGATGATTTATGTGTTGGAACTTTTTCCTTGCATATTTATGTATTGCCCTCTCCATTTCTCTTGAAGGATTAGCTCCAGCTATATGAAATTGTTTACATTCTAGTTGTAATTCACTGTGGAGGAGCATGTGAAAAATGAAACTTTCTTTGAGAAAAATATGGTCAAAGAAATTTTGCTTAGTTAGTTACCTGGAGGTAGCCTCATAATTAACCATTTATTGGTAAAATCCTTCCTAAATAAACATAAATAAAACAATCATAAGAAAACACAGTATAATTGTGTTCTTTATCTGAGGCCTCTATCAAGAACAACTAATAATCTTGTTGGTGTGAAACTGCTAAAACTGAAGAGGAAGAAAAGTGAGGGGGGGAAGGAAACTACAGCCCAAAGTTTGGAAAGGTGAAATAACTCTAATTCCAGGTGTCCTGGAGCTGGTGGTCCATATTATGTTACAAAATTAAATAAAAAGTACAATAAAAACAACACATGATTCATATCCTCATACTGAATTCAAAACATCTAGAAATAAATAGAATAAGCAAAAATGTTTAATGAAACAGTAGACCCTGATTTCTGAGTTACCTTGAACTTGCTTTGTTTTGTCCTCCATTGGAATGAGTTTTTGCATTCCATGAAGTATTTATTGCCTATTACAAAACAAAGATAATTAAAAACATTGGATATGAAAAACCCATATCTCATGTACAGCACTAGTCATCACAAATGAATTATAACAAAAGGAAGTATAATGGCCAAATTTATAGCAGCACAGCAGCTGTTACACACTACATGGCAGCTCCTATGTTCTCAAGCTAGAGATGTACTGACTCGAGCAAGTGTTATGAATAGTTGTGAGTTCACAAAGTGCTCTCTCCAGGTCTATAGCTTTTGAAGAAGACTGAAAAATATCAGAAGTGAGGATTCAAGTTTTGTATATAGAGCCTATAGTTAAAACACAAGTATGAAAGATTGAAGGAAAATTTACCTATAAATATAGGAATTTGAGCAGCATAAATATTGACATCAAGGATAAGCTTTTGTGACCAAAGGGAATATAAAACTACTGAGTCAGAGTGGTATGCTGTCCTCAGCCTGTGGTAGCTGGGTCACAAATACAGGTTAAACATCTCATAGCCACTTTGGCTAATATAGATGGACATTTAAGCTAAGGCATAAGTTCTCGCCAGAGATTCTAAATGTTCCAGGATGGATCCTCATGGTCATTGACCAAATCAGGGTAATGATGTCTTAAACTTCTGCTCTGTAATACAGAAAGTGAAGTGTGATGGAGTTGAAAAACTGCTTTAAGCACTAACAACATTGACAATGTTCTTGAACTAATGATACTAGCAATAATAGCAATTTCAAAGATACTTTTTCCTATTTGATTACCACATGATTTTAAAAACATCTAGGTTATATTTTGAGTCCCTGGGCTTAATTAATGATGGTTACAGAGGACATTTAATTGTTCTGGATATCAGAAGTGAAATTTCTTTTCAGCAGAAGATAATACCTGTTCATACCATTACTGATACTTGTGTTGTTCTAAATTAGTAATGAACAGAAATCCACAAAGAATTTATGACACTCAGTGTTAACATTGATGCTCCAAATGTGAGTTACAGAGCAAGGTCCTGGATGTTTTCAATGGATATCATGTGAAAACCTGAAAGTGGAAAAAGGTGATAGTCTGAAATAGGAGGGGCATTTTTCAAAGTGACAAAATTCTACACTGAATTAGGGTCAACAGCTGCAAAAGAGAGCCTTTATTCAGTATTAAATAGTTTCTCAGGAATTATGGGATAGAAAAATTGACAGTGGAATGGATTAAGAACTGGCTACACAATAGAACCCAAAGAGTGCTGATCAATGGTGCAGAGTCCAGCTGGAGACCTGTCACTAGTGGAGTCCCCCAGGGATCAGTGATGGGTCCAGTCCTGTTCAACATCTTTATCAATGACCTTGATGACAGGACAGAGTGCCTTCTCATCAAGTTTGCTGATGACACGAGACTGGGAGGATTGGCTGATTCACCTGAAGGATGTGTGGCTGTTCAGCAAGGTTTAGACAGACTGGAGAGCTGGGAAAAGAGGAACCTAATGAGGTTTAACAAGAGAAGTGCAGAGTCCTGCACTTGGGAAGGAACAATAAAATGAACCAGTACAGGTTAGGAGGTGATCTGCTAGAGAAGTGCTCCACAGAAAAGGACCTTGGAGTCCTGATAGACAACAAGTTATCCATAGGACTACAATGTGCCTTTATGGCCAAGAAAGCCAATGGTATCCTGGGGTGCATTAAGAAGAGTGTGTCCAGCAGGTCAAGGGAGGTTCTTTTCCCCCTATCATCTGCCCTAGTGAGACTTCACCTGCAGTATTGCATCCAGACCTGGGCTCCCCAGTTCAAAAGGGACAGAGATCTACTTGAAAGAGTCCAACAGAGAGCTACAAGGATGATTAAGGGGCTGGAACACCTGCCTTACCAGGAAAGGCTGAGAGACCTGGGGCTTTTTAGTCTGGAGAGGAGAAGACTAAGAGAGGAGCTAATTAATGTCTATAAATACATAAAGGCTGGGTGTCAAGAAGCCAGGGACAACCTCTTTTCACTCATGCCTTGCGATAGGATGAGGGGCAATGGATTCAAGATAGAGCACAGGAAGTTCCACCTCAACATGAGAAGGAACTTCTTTACTGTAAAGGTTGTTAGAGCACTGGAACAGACTCCCCAGAGATGTTGTGGAGTTTCCTTCTCTGGAGACTTTCAAGACCTGTCTGGATGCATTTCTGCATGATCTGCTCTAGTTCTGTCCTGCTTTGGCAGGGGGGGTGGACTCGATGATCTTTGGAGGTCCCTTCCAATCCCTAACATTCTGTGATTCTGTGATTCTCTTTAGATCAGTACTTTGTCTGTTGACCTTCAATAAAAATATATTTTGTATATATGTAATAGGATTAGTACTGCGAGGAACCAGCAAAGAGTTGGTAAATACATATAATCTTTCTTGACTTGGTCACTTTATCTTTAGCCTCCCATTTGAAATTACGGTATTTGAAGTGGGACTGAGAACTATATTTTCAGATTTGTATCTAGAAGAAAGATATTAGAAAAAGAACAGATTATTTACACGCTTGTTTTTGTAGTGTGTTGAAATAAAACAGAATAATTCCATCAATCTGTTTGTCATTCCACAAATGTATTTATAGTAACTACTTTGGAGTCCTATCAGGATAGTATCTTCCTTATCACGTACTGAGGGCTTATTTTTCTGGAACAAAAGGAAAGATCATGATTATATGCCTCGAACAAAGGGCTTATAGGATTTTTAGGACATGTTAACTGCTGCAGAATTACACCACTGTGGGTTTCTGCCTGTCTGCTGACAATTTTGCTACACACAGTTGTGGATTGTGACGAGAATGGAAGCCAATTTGTGGCTTTCCCATTAATTCAGTCTTCATTTTGGGAAGTAAGGAATCAGCACATTTTATCTTCTTTCTCGGCAGGGCTTGAGGAGGAAGGGGAGGTCATTGGGCACTTGGGTAAATCCTTCATTTTAACATTTTTTTCCTACTGAATTGCTACATCGGTACTGGCAAAACTATCCAGGATGAACTGAAATGATTGAGAAATTAAGGAAGCTTTACCAAGTTAGTTGTAAATAAAATATTTGCCTTGAAATAATTAATCCATTTGAATAAAAAATATTCATATTGTAACAGGAGGGAGACAACTCAGTAGCTATGGAATCTTAGCAGAAAACAAAGTTAAAAGTTATGGTCCATTGAAGGAAACTCAGCCCTGTGTCAAGATGTCTCAGGGTGGCTCATCTCCACATCAAACAGGGTCAGAGTGGCTCAGTCTCACAGCAAGGAGGGTTGGAGTAGCTCAGACCTGCAGTGAGGAGGGTTGGGGTGGCTCACCCCCCATCAGGACCAGCATGGGCTGGCAGAAGCTTTCAGAAGGTGCTGCAGTCACTGGGACACGTCACATGTTGTCTGCAAATCTGAGCCAAACCACAGCTATTTGAATGGCTTCCCGTCTGGTCTGTGTGGGATTCTGTGACCTACTTCTTGCAACACCCCAACACATAAACATCTCGCTACCTGAGCTCTAAATTAATTTCCAATGATCATTTCTTAACACTTCTATCTTGATTTGCGCTTTTCTTTCCTCCCTCATGCTGGCCAGCCTGAGGACCAGCTCCTCTCCCTAGCCCTGTTCCTCCCCATCCAGGCTGAACTCCATCTCAAATACAACGTAAGTAGAAAAGCCAGCTTTCTCACAATTAAAGGTGAGAAGAATATATTCCTTGCATTCATCCAAAGGCACTATAACATTTATGTTTTAAAAAGTGCAACTTATCTCTGTGCCACTTTCCCCCAGACAGTAAAAACCTTTCTTAATTACCCTGCTTCCCGCAGCAGGGTCTGTCAGGATTTCTTTACGGGAGACCTCAGTGTTTTTCTTCTCAAACCCGAAAGAGGGGGAGACTCCCCTGCTCCTGGAGAGCCTGTAACAAGGATAGAGAACGGAAACCTGGAGATGGGAGGACAGTGCCAGGGGCTGCAGCAAAACCCTGTGTCCTGACTGGCACCTCCATCATGGCCACTGGACAAGTTACTCCCAAGGGGCAGCTCGGGAAGTGGGGCAGAAAGGAAACTCACCTTTCTTTTATTATTAAGATGCTGCCTTAGCAGGAAATCAGCAAATACAGATTTCTGTAATGATAGGCAATTCTTCTGTCTTTCATAGTAGAATCATTCCACTAGGTAAGGGTAAATCTTGAAAGCGTTATAGTCTGTATTGTCCACAGGTTTGGTCCTGTAGTATAACAAAGCATGAAGTCTACTGGCCAAGTGCAGGGAAAGCTATGCAAAACAAAAACTCTCATCAACGACCTAAACATAGTAATATAGTAGTAAAGTGAAGACACTGGAGCACATGAGGGACAGGACTGGCGAAGCTGCAGTGCCCTGTGGGAACACTTGTGTTGTGTGGTGCCCAGTACAGAGCATCAGACATACCATTCTAGGCTGTGTTACTGGAGGAGTATTGCTCTCCTGCATTTTCTGTGCCTTTTGGGAACATTTTTGTATATAAGGTTTCACAGCAGACATGTAACAGAGATACAGTCTGGAATCATATTTCCTGGACAGACCTATGGGGGTATATCAAAAAAGACTGTGAGAGTCAGAGCAAACAGTCATGATACCAGGTTCAAGAAGGCTGTCTTGGAGACGACAGCATAGGATGGAAGGAAATGCAATGTCAGCATACCCCAGCCTGACACCAGTAAATTGAAATCTTTAGAGATCTTCCCTCTCTCTGGAGCTGCGCATCCTGTTGTAACTCACCTGGCAGCCCTGAGGCAGGGTTATACCTCTCCAGGAAATAAACTGAAAGAGTTCCTTCACGTGCTCTTTCCTGTCTTGCTGCTGCAGTGAGCTTGCTCCACTAGCTCACTGTAAGATCAATTCCTAAACTGTATAGGGCAGCTAAAAAATCAGTTTGCATGTGGATCTATAAGAGGCAAGTGGAGCAGAGACCTGACATTAGGCCCCATAAATCTCTTTCTCATTCTTAAACGTTGTGTAACGCACCTGCAGATTTTTGGGTAATGGCAGTTCTTCATTGCTTTTGAGTCCATACAGTATGGGAGCTGCAATACAGACTTCTGAGTGGCTCTCACACCTTTTTCCTGTTTTCCAAGCAAAGGGGTTTTTGTTCCTAGAAACACCACTTTTGCCAAGAATAGTAACCACAAAAATTGTTGTTTACATGAAAAATTCTGAAGGCACAGACAGCAAGTCTCTCTCTTGACAGAGGGGAGAAGAAAAGAAGCTTTGGGCCCCAGGTTACCTTAGGAGCGAGGTGACTACCAGTCTGAGCTAGCGTGAGACATGTCCACCACAAGGAACATGACACTAGCAGTGGTTTTGCTGTTGCCAGTAAGGACTGCAGAGTGCCACAGAAAAGTGCATTTCCTGGCCTTCTTTTGCTGTTACACACAAAGGTTTAGCTGGAAAGTGAACCTCCCTTGTCCAGACAAACTTTGCCCAGTTTGAACATCATAGTGATTACAAACAGCGGAACTGACAGTAGCTACTGGCAGTAATCTGAACCAATAACAAAGAAATCAGCTTTGCAGGAAAGAGGGAAACCATGACCACACACAAATCATTAAAAGGCAGGAGGAACCAGAACATGCTTCTAAATATTTCTTCAAATTTGTGTAATCTTCTGACCTGTTTAAGATACACGGTACTGCTGGGGAGAAAGCAGGTTTTTGTACAAATATTTTGTTGTAGGCTCAATCCTGCCATGGTGCTGAGCAGAAGAGGTTGCAGGGTGCCAGTGGACCTCCTGCAGATGCTAGGAGCAGGACTACAGTATTATTCATTTCAGAGCTGAGCCCTGTGCTTGGAATAACTCTCTGACCATGCTGGAGAGACTGACTTTTGGTTTTCTTGCCCAAAGTATTTCCATCTGATCCTGTACTTCACAGTCTTGGTGTGCCTACAAGGATATAATTTGCAGCTCCAGGTCCTCAAAGAACAAACAGGCAAAGGATGAGAGGAAAAAGTATAATACAAAATAGTAAAAGTGAAAATAGAATTAGTTACTTTATATATTCCATTCAGGTAAGAAGAAAAGTGATGATACATCTAACCAAAAAAAAAAAAAAAAAAAAAAGGGAGTAAAATGAGCAGCGAATCTTGTATTCTGTTTATCCCTAAACAAAAAGCTATGACTTTGCTACTCCTTGGAATTCAGAAGAAAGGGGTTTTTCCAGTTAGAGGTGGAAAGCGAAACCAGACATTAAACACTGCTATAAACATTCTGGAATGGGCTGCCAAGAACCAATTCACATTGAAACTGGGGGGGGCTGTCATATGGCTTTGTGCTGAATTGAATGACACAAAGCAGAAATTATTTTAACGTGGAGCATTGAATAGTGCCTATTACTTAACACAGAATTGTAACAGAATAATATAACTGTAGTCCTTTTACAATGTAGAGCTAATTTTGTCTGTTCATTGCTCTGATTTGTGCCCCAGATTACCTCTGTCTCTAAAAGCAAAAAGAAAACATGAACTTCAGCAGTTGCCATTTAGGAGAGCTCATGGTTGAGTGACTGTGAATAGTAAATATGGGGCTAGACAGAAACTCCCTGGCTGCAAATCAGAGCCCAGCCCAGCTGCCTGACAAGAGGGGGAGAGTGGTTTTACTTCACTTTGCTTTTGCCAATCCCTTCCATTCATAAAGAGTACCTGGAGATACAGAAACTTGGATCAGATATTCTGCACTTGTGTTTACACTCCTTTGCAAACAAAGAAGCATCCCTCTGCTAGAATCATAAGGGAAATAATAAAAGTAAGAGATGGGGAGGACTATGTTGTGAGTCAACCAATCATCCTTTCTGCAAACATAGGATTATTACATTGCATCCTGTGCTGCATCAAAAGAAGCATAGCCAGCAGATAAGAAAGGTGATTCTGCCACTCTGCTCTGGTGAGACCTCACCTGGAGTACTGTGTCCAGTTCTGGAGCCCTCAACACAAGAAGGACATGGACCTGATGGAGCGGATGCAGAGGAGGGCCACAGAAATGATCAGAGGGCTGGAACACCTCTCCTATGAACACAGGCTGAGAGAGTTGGGGTTGTTCAGCCTTGAGAAGGGTCTGGAGAGACATTATAGACACCTTCCAGCACCTGAAGGGGGCCTACAAGAAAGCTGGAGAGGGACTGTGTCCTGGTTTGTGTGAGAACAGAACTAAGTCTGTTCAGTAATTTTACTTTTAAGCTAATTAACTGCACTTTCCGAAGGTAGCAGCCTGTTCTCACAGACAGTGACTGTTTCCAGCAGTGATAACACCTCATGTTTAGAGTTACTACCAAGGGCTGGTGTGCAGATTAAGGCCACTGCTGGATCTTGTGTACCACACTGGGGGGTGCAGAAAGTTAACGGCTGTACCTGCAGGGAGGAGCTGACAGGACAGGTGACCCTAAACTGACCAACGAGTTATTCCATCCCATATATGTCATATTCGGTTTACTGCTGAGGGATCCAAGCGGTCTCTGGGCTCTTCTCCCCTCTTGGACTGCTTTGCCAGCTTTGCTTGTCTTGGCTTGGCTTGGGTCCTCTTTTTGTTCCTTCCTTGGAGCACCCAAGGAGGACTCTGTCCATTCTGCCTTCAATCCCGATCTGTGTGTTCCTGAACCCAGTACCAGAATCCAGCTCCTGAACACAGCTCCTGTCTGCTGTGGGGCCCAGTCTGGGACTGCCCCAGTGCCTGCTCCACAGCATTAGTGGTGACGGTGATGTAATTACCATCAGGGCAGTTGGGTTGAATACTAGTTTTGTATATATTTTTATATATTCCATTTTTATAATTATTAATTTCATTTTCATTAAAGCTGTTGTAGTTTCCTTTTCTAATCGCTAAGTCTCTCTCCCTTATTCCTTTTCTCTTCCCCTTTGGGGAGGGAGGGGGGTTAACAGAGAGCTTCTGTTATAGGTCTAAGGGGCTGCCCTGACCCTAAACCTTGACAGACTGTTTACAAGAGCATGTAGCAATACAACAAGGAGCATTTATTCTAAACGAGAGAGGAGTAGATTTAGATAGGACATTAGGAAGAAGTTCTTTACTATGAGGGTAGTGGAACACTGGAACGGGTTGCCCAGGGAAGTGGTGGTGTCTCCATCCCCAGAGACGTTCAGGGTCAGGCTTAATGGAACTCTGAGCAACATGATCTAGTTAAAGATGTCCCTGCTGACTGCAGAAGGACTGAAGTAGATGAGTTTTAGAGGTCCCTTCCAACCTAGTGCATTCTATGATTCCATCTGGGGACTGACCTGTTGGAAGGCAGCGAAGGGGAAAAGGATCTGGGGGCCCTAGTTGATGGGAGGCTGACCATGAGCCAGCAATGTGCTCTTGTGGCCAAGAGGGCCAATGCTATTCTGGGGTATATTAAAAGGGGTGTGGCTAGTAGGTCAAAAGAAGTTCTCCTGCCCCTCTACTCTTCCCTGGTAAGGCCGCATCTGGAATATTGTGTCCAGTTCTGGGCCCCCCAGTTCAAGAGAGACATAGAATTGCTTGAGAGAGTCCAGCGGAGAGCCACAAAGATGATTAAAGGAGTGGAGCATCTCTCTTATGAGGAAAGACTGATTGAGCAGGGTCTCTTTAGCTTGGAGAAGAGGAGATTGAGGTTTGACCTCATTAATGTTTATAAATATATAAAGGGTGAGTGCCAGGAGGACGGAGGCATCATCTTCTCAGTGATGTCCGATGATAGGACAAGGGGCAATGGGTGGAAGCTGAGGCATAGGAAGTTTCATGCAAACATGAGGAGGAATTTTTTCACTGTGAGGGTGACAGAACACTGGAACAGGCTGCCCAGGGGGGTTGTGGAGTATCCCTCTCTGAAGGTATTCAAAACCCACTTGGATGCATTCCTATGTGATCTGGTATAGGTAATCCTGCTCTGGCAGGGGGGTTGGACAAGATGATCTTTCAAGGTCCCTTCTAGCCCCTGACATTCTGTGTGATTACCTACCATACCCAAATTAAAGTTTTATGCCAAGTAGTTTTTAGAAAGCCTGGGCTTTGTAGAATTTTCCCTAAAAAATACCATGCTTATTTTCATTTTGAGATCAAATTTTCAACTATGTAATGTAATTGTCATTACATCTATGCCAATCATTTGTGAAATATCCAAATATCCTCATTTTTCTCAAGGCCACAAAGACAAGCGGATTATCCAGATTGGACCTGAACTTGTGCTCTTGGTTGGATGCCCCAGAGGTCAAGATATAGAGGTGACATACGTGCTAAGATGAGCAGTTTCATATGTGCTAAGAACTTTGGTTAGTTGGGAACTATACAACTTCAAGGACAAACAATTTCTTCTTTTTTTTTTTCTATAATACAAGATAATGAGTCACTTCGCTAAAGTTACCTAACAATTCAGACATGCAACTAACTGTATTTTAAAAAATTTAGAAGCAACAATGGGAGATGGGTATTCAGGTTCTCTATAGATTTGTCACCAAGCTGCAAGGTAAGCACTAGCATATTTTTCAGACCAGTCGTGTTCAATGGTTCAATTTAGCAAATCAAATACGGAATGGAAACTTCCAGGAAGGACAGATGCTTGAGGCTGCAACATCAATATGGAATTACAACAGATTTGAAAGTCTGTACTAAAATTTCTAACATCTGAAAGAATACCCTAACTGCTGTAAGACATCTGTCTGATGCTTAAACATCAAGTCTGCAAATACTTCACGTACTTCTATAGTGAGGCTATATGTATATAAAGCTATGCCAATGCTAAAATATTTATTTAGTGGACCAAATCTAGAATTGTAGTGAAAAAAAATACATTATTATTGTATTGTACTATATATATGTTATCCAAACACTTTGCAAACATATACATACCTCTAAACTGAAGTGCTTATATACTATAGCTAGGGAATGGGAATTGTGCTCAAGAAAGCCAACATCAGCATTCATAAACTCTGGGGTTTAGTCCTCAATCTAATCAACTGCATCCATCTGCTCTTTCTGATGAGAATCTTCCCTAAAGAATAAATCCCTAGGTCTTATCACAGTTTGGTCATGAACAGTTCTAGCAGTCTGTACTTTGAAACCTTACGCCAGTCTCGTGAGTAACCAAGGTGAGGGTTAGAGTTTAGATGACCGTAGACATGGACGGTTGCTGAGGAAAAGGGGAAAAAAAAGGTGCCTGGACAAAAATCCACTTGTAAGGCTTTACACATACAAACTTTCACGTATCTGTACAGGGAGTTCAATTCCTAAACAGATAAATACCCAGTGCCATCTGCGAGGTCTCCAGAGTGCCTGAAACCCCCAGGCAGAGCAGAGCAGCACCGTGCCACATTTGTCTCATCCATGTCCTGTCCTGTCCTGTCCTGGTGTAGTGGCTACAGGCCAGGTGAGGCTCCAGGTGATGCGGTGCCTGTGTCACAGCAGACAGAACGTTGCTGTGGTGGTTGCCATGCCACAGGGCACTGGTGCCAGGGGCTGCCCAGGACAGGCACCAAAAGGGTGCTTGGTGAGCTGGGCCAGGCTGGAGGCGAGCAGGGACTGGGGTGAGTGAGGGCTGAGGTGCGAGGGCAGTGAGGGGAGGGCAGCCAGGGGAAGGCAGGGCTGCTGGGCCCAGGCAGGGAGGCAGAGGCTGCCCGTAGCACAGCAGAGGGTGGCTGCTCCTCCTTTGACTTATTCCACAGCTGGAGGCTCACACAAGGACAGGACCAGACCATGGACCACTCCTGTCCTCGGCCACCCAGCCAGAGAGATTCGCTGCCTTCTACAAGGACATAGACACAAAGTTGAGGAATCAAGAGCCTGGCAGAGCCCTGTGCAAGGGGTGCCCATGGTGAGCCAGGGTGGCTGCTCCCTGCATTTGTCATTCTGCCTTTTGCAGGTGGAGGCTCACAGAAGGGCAGGACCAAACCATGGATCACTCATGTACTTGGCCACACAGACTAAAACATATGCTACCTTCTACAAGGACACTGACACAAAGTTAAGACAACAAGAATCTGGCAGAGCCCTTGCACGGAGTGCTCATGGTGAGCCACGGTGGCTGCTCCTTTGTTTGTCATCCTGCCTTTTGCAGGTGGAGGCTCACACAAGGACAGGACAAGGCCATGGTGCACTCCCATCCCCTCCCTCTGCAGCCACTCAGACAGAGATTTCTGTAGCTTTCAACAAAGCCTCTGCCCTCAGGACAAGGAAGCTCACACAGCCCCAGTCTGCACCACACCAGGGTCCCACAGGCAGCTGGAGCCTCCACACAGCCATGGACAAAGGGAACTCTGTGCCATCCACCCTCTCTCTGCCTGAAACTGTCCTATCAAAACACCGTCACAGTAAAGAATTTCTTCCTAATATCTAATCTAAGTCTACCCTTTTGAAGTTTAATACTGTTACCCCTTGTCCTATCACTACAGTCCCTGATAAAACATCCCTTCCTGTCTTTCGTCTAGGCCTCCTTTAAATACTGGAAGGTTGCAATAAGGTCTCCCCAGAGCCTACCTGACTGAACAACCACAACTTTCTCATGCTGTCCTCATAGAAAAGGTGTTCCAGCCCTCTGATCATCATCATGGCCCTCCTCTGGACCCACTCCAAGAGGTTCTTTGCATTCCTGTGCTGAGGACTGTAGAGCTGGAAGCAGTACTCTGGGTGTGGTGTCACAAGAGGAGCTTATAGGGGCAGAATTACCCCTCTTGACCTGCTGGCTGCACTTATCTTGATGCAGCCCAGAGTATGTTTGGATTTGTGTGCTGTGGACATACATTGCTGGCTAACATTCACGTTTCCATCCACCAGTACTCCCAAGTTCACCTGTGCACAGCTGCTCTCAATGAACTTATCACCCAGCCTCTATTCAGATACAACTTGGTAGTTTTGATTATTGTTTGGAAACCTCCCTAAAGCATAAAGCTATATAGATTTCCTATCTGGTTTTCATTTCCTAGGAATTAGTTGAATATTCATTACAGGCTACATAGCTCAGCAGTAGCATCAGCAAGGAAAGAACTGTAATCCATTGCCTTTGAAATTCTGTTTCACTTAAATCAGTTCAGAAGTCAGTGTATAATAGCATGTTTTCTAAGACAATAAAATCCTAAAATGTCATCCCTACTCTGATAGGAAGTTTGTGGAAGTACTAGAATTTTAAAATACACAGATGATTGTTGTCTATATTTTCATGATAATTTTGCAACAGCCATGCTATTTTAAAAATATATAAGACAGTGGTCAACAGAAATATTTGTCTGTCTGGCCAGCAACAGAAGAATGATTTAACTGGCCTGTCAATCTGGTTTTATGGTTTATTTCAGTCCCTATAATGCAGTAGTACAGTTGGCCTACTATACATAAGTATGCAGGGACTATGTAAAGTGTTCAGATTCCCAGATTGGTTTAAATTATTTTATTTAGTATTTATTTATTATTTCACAGGAATCATGGGACCTTAACATTAGATATTTAAGGTCATCGAGTATGGGGACTTTGTTTTGTTATAAAAGCTTAGTGCACATTGATATTCCACATGAAAAATAAAGAGTAATAAACTGTTTTTGTTGTGGTTTTTTTTTTTTTTTTGCATTCTCAGCATTTCCACATACTGGTATAAAGCAAATCCCAGTTCAATGGGACAAGATCCTACTGATTATCTCCAGATAAGACAGTATCATTTTTATTCCTTTTTACATTGTCATCAGTGAAAGGTAAAAATGCATATCGACTTCCATTCTAAATTTTATATTCACTTTCAGGTTTGTTTTTATTTTTGTGTGTGTTAGGGACAAGTTTGTACATGTTTAAGGACCAAAACGCTCTGAGAAACCTCCACTTCTGTCCCTGTTTTTCTAAATTCTTTGAGTCACGGGAGACTACTTCCTGTGGACTTTCAGCCAAGGCTATACCCTTGAAAATGCAAAAATGATACAGGGAGACGCCCCTCTTCCCAGACCCTGGAGTAACTCAAAGGAAACCACGCAGCAGGTTTCTCGGCGCCGGATGCTCGGCTGTCAATCACAGCGTGGCGTGGGTGGGGTCATGTGCGGGTTGCTGCGCAGGGCCGGTGACTCAGCGACCCCTAGCGGCCGCGCTGCGGCACCCCGAATCATGGCTCTCGCCCACCCCCCAACTCCGGGAGCCCGGCTTTAGCCGCTAATTCACAAAGCTAGCTGGCGTGCCCGGGGTCCTTGCCCATCGCTCCTCCTTACTTTGGGGAGGAAGGAGCCGGCTTCGGTGTTTCTTCCCACTGTTACTACAGTTTGTTTTTACAACGGAAAAAAATGAATGTATCGAAAACGTTCACAGCACTTTAATGCTGCTCCAATATATATATTAAAAAATACCTGTTTAGTATCATATACTACTCTTGGAGAACTAGGCAGAAGAATAGCAACTGTCATAGCTAGAATCAGCAGGCAAAACTCTATTAACAGCGTTATCGAGAGGTTAAAATCGGCAGTTATTTTAGCTGCTTCTGTCCTTAAAACACATTTGACACACTTGCAGAAGCAAATAATCTGTACAAATGAAGAAATCATGAAAATAAATAGAATAATAAAAAGCATGAAGTTTGTGGGTTTTAGGCAGATAACGTTTAACAAAAGACAGGATAGTTTCAGCCTCTCCCAGTGTCATAGACACATTATGGCTGTTTTTACAGTTAAACAAAGTTCTAAACATATACAAACTGAGGAACTCACTATAGCAACCTGATTCTCTGGGATCAACGGAAGAATTTCATACAAGATTTAAACAAATAAAATGGGCACCACTGATAGGTGAACTTACCAGGTCCTCAGCTGCAGGATTCAAAATAAGTCCTGACTAAAAGGAGGATGGAATAGCAGACAAAGGTTGGACAGGAAGGAGGAAGAGGCACTTGCTTGGTGGAAAAAAATGGTCAGAGAAGAACAGGTAAGGTCAAAGTTTGGTGGCATAGAGTGCCATTCATTTAGTTTCTACACTGAAACAAAACCACCAAATGGATATAAAATATTTCTATGTTTTGCTTAGGCTGGCAACTATATTAATTCTTAAAAGAAACAAGAAAATTACTTATAAGCTGAGAAAGAATAATGCTGAATAGCAAAGCACAGTCATGCTAATGATAGAAACTTGACATGTGTAACTGGGCTTTCTTAGAACAATACTCTTGTAACCAAGCTGTGTATAGACATCACCCACTCCTGAAATAAAAAAGCTGGTAGCTACCACAAGAAGACAATAAAATTTCACAGCACCCAAGTAGGTCAAACCCACGATATTACTGCATTCAAAGACACAGGGGTTTCTAAGACAGGGTGAGACTAATGTGGTTCCAGATTATTTTTAAATTGCATGGGTCACATGATGTTATGCTGCAACTTTTGAATTAAAGCCTCAGTTTCAGAGCAAGTAATAGAAAAGATCGTCTTTCTTACAGGAGATGTGAATATTAGGTAATAAAGAATACAGGCAAAACTATTAACAGAGTGCATTCTTAAATAATATACACTTTGCAGTATTTGCTGTAGAATTTCAGAATTTCCCAAGGAACCACAGCCTTCTGAGTTTTCTGGGCTTGCCTATCATAGGGCTCATGTACTCTGAACACCATTTACACAATGCTTAGTCAAAACAAAGACTGATGTACATTAGTCACATGTGGAGGCTGGGAAAAATATTAAACATTCAAGTTGTCAGCAAGCATCTCCAAATGAGTTATGAAGCTCAAAAGGGACTGCAGTTCTTACTTGAAATCTAATAAACAACTGATAACTTTTATCACCTTCCTGGCATCAACTCCACTTCAGATGATGTTATGAAGTTGGTTTTCACAGGAGCAAAAGGATATAGAAACAAAAGGGGGAAAATCCCCTCCAGAACATGCCATAGACCTCAAGAAAACTTTCATGGTCTCCCTTTACCCTATAGCTGGAACAATAACTTTGATGTAAACAGTCTGTGAAGGGATGCTAACCTCCCTGGTCCATGTGTAGCAATCCTTCTAACAATGGAAAAAGTCACCTTCTGAACAGAAAAGTAAGGATCTTTCTAATAATGAAGTTACTTTAGAAAGAAAAATGTGTATGAGATAAAGGAACTAATAGGGGACAAACTATTTGCATTTTTTATGTATTGGAAACATTCACAAGTTAAATGCATCTTGGATTTTTCAAATTATATATATATATAAGCAAAGTAAAGTTAGGATCTTGTTTGGAATCAGCTTTTATTATAGATATCAGTTGAAGCCATTAGGAGCATTTAACACTTTGTCCTTCATAGATAGCAAGTAAAATTCACGCTTGAGTAACATTCACTTTGCAGCAGTTAAGAAACAAAACCTATCCCAAAAGAGGCTAGTCTGAGTACCAGAAGTGGACTGTGCAGATGTGGTCAATACTAGATTGATGGGCTGAGGCTAATCATATGGGCTTGAACCAGGCCAAGTGCCAAATCCTACACTTGAGCCACAATAACACCAGGCAATGCCTGAAATGTCAGCTGAGTAAGATGCAGACTCTCCCAAGCTACAGTCTTGGGTTGACTGGATGGAAAGCTTCTCAGCAGAAAGGCACTTGGGGGTGTTGATTGATAGCCAGCTGAAAATGAGCCAGCACTGTGCCCAGGTGGCCAAGAAGGACAAGAGCATCCTGGCCTGAGTCAGGAATAGTGCGGCCAGCAGGACTAGAGAAGTGATTGTTCCACTGTACTCAGAACTAGTGAGACTGCACCTTGAGTACTGTGTTCAGTGTTGGGTGCCACAGTATAAGAAAGATATCAAGGTGCTCGAGTGGGTCCAGAGAAGGTCAATGAAGCTGGTGAAGGATCTTGAGAATAAGTCATATGAGGAGCAGCTGAGGGAACTGGGGTTGTTTAGTCTGAAGAAAAGGAGGCTCAGGGGGAGACCTTATTGCTCTCTATAATTACCGGAGGTTGTAGTGAGGTGGGCATTGGTCTCTTCACTCAAGTAACAAACAATAGGACAAGAGGAGATTACATAAATTACATCACGGGAAGTTAGGTTGGACATTAGGAAAAACTTGTATACCAAAAGGGTTATCAAAGACTGGAACAGGCTGCCCAGGGAAGTAGTTGAATCACCATCCCTGGATGTATTTAAAAGCCATATAGATATGATGCTCAAGGATACAGTGTAGTAGTGGCCCTGGAAGAGTATTATGGTTGGACTTGATGACCTTAAAGGTCTTTTCCAACCACAGTGATTCTGTGATTCTGTGCATGATTCTTCAGTGAAGTGATTCATCCTGCTTTTGTTTTACTCTATTTTTCTACAAACCATAAAAAAAAGAAAGTAGGAGTTGTTAGAAGTTGTTCTATGTCTGCATGTATCCTAGAATAGAAAAAAATGGCAGGAGACATCACAGACATGATAAATGGAAAAGGAAATACGTTTGATCACACTCTTTACTGTTGCTAAGAGCATGTCTTTCTCCCTGATGGCCTAGCTTCTCAGTTCACATTCCTGTGACAGTTCCTTCAATCTGTTAATACAATTTTTATTACAGTTTCTGAATTTCTGCAGTTCTTGGGCATTTATTTCATGAATGATATTAAACTGGGATGGACTGGGACAGATCTGGTCTCCAAGGAAATTCCAAGTGCATAACAAAGTGGTTTTATTAGCTCTTTTATCTATACCACAGCTGGTCCTGTATCCCCTGCTTAGGTTTGTCAGCAGGATAGCTAGTGATGCCACCTCTCACAGGAAACTGCCAGTGATCTGCTCTAACTTCCAAGAGTCTGATGAACTCATTCAGTGTGTCTGATTTACATCCAACCGGTTTAATCAGCTGACAGACTATGCTTTAAATATGTTAATCGATAAGTTCTATTACTTCCGTTGAACTGGACTTATGAGTCTGAGTCAAAAGTGATTTCAAGAGAATTTGGAAAGATTCAGTGTAGACTGTGCTTACAGGTAGAGAGGGCACTCCTCAGAATTCCAAGCCCTACTAAAATGAGTATTTAAGTTTATAACATTTATCTGAGTTTTCCTAAAAGGCATGTAATCTTACTAGATTACAGGACAAAAGGAAGACCAGTATCTCTACCTGTGACTGTATTCTGTGTGTGGCTCAAACTATTAGCTGTTACCTGGGCTGCATCCCAGATTTTACTGAGAAACAAAACAGATGCCAACTCTTTGAAGAGCCATACAGCTTACACATGAACAATGCATCTACTTGCTCAGAAATGTCAAATGAAGCAGTTCTGGTGACACTTATCAGCATATATTTGAATACCGTGAGAATCAGCAGAAGCCTAAGCCCCTTAGAGGTATAATGACTTACATTATAGGTGACATTATAGGTATATTACAGATATTGCACGTATGTATGCAAAGTATAATTAAAGCCTTGAGTGAATCTAGACGTGGAGCCACCAACAAAAGAAGGACATGGACCTATTGGAGTCGGTCCAGAGAAAGGCCATGATGATGATCAGAGGGCTGGAACACCTCTTATATGAGGACAGCCTAAGAAAGTTGTGTTTTTTCAGTCTGGAAGGCCTTATTGCAACCTTCCAGTATTTAAAGGAGGCCTAGATGAAAGACAGGAAGGGATGTTTTATCAGGGACTGTAGTGATAGGACAAGGGGTAACTATTAAACTTCAAGAGGGTAGACTTGGATTAGATATTAGAAAGAAATTCTTTACTGTGAGGGTGGTGAGATGCTGGAACAGGATGCCCAGAGAAGTAATGGAAGGCCCCACCCTGGAAGTGTTCAAGGCCGGGTTGGAAGAGGGTTTGAGTAGCTTGATCTAGAGGGAGGTGTCCCTGTCCATGGCAGGGGGAGGTTGGAACCAGGTTGTCTGTAAAGGTCTGTTCCAGTCTGAACTGTTTGATAATAATAAGTAAAAAAACCCAGAGGACTACCCCAAAAGACCACAGAAACCAGAAGCAGCAGCAAATGGCTCATGAATAAGAAAATTTTATTTCCAGGACAGTTTCAGACAGAGAGAGAGTGGACGGCACCGAGCTCCCCTTGTCCACAGCTGTGGGGAGGCCCCAGCTGCCTGTGGGACCCCGGCATGGCGCAGAATGGGGCTGTGTGAGCTTCCTTGTCCTGAGGGCAGAGGCTTTGTCGAAAGCTGCAGAAATCTCTGTCTGAGTGGCTGGGGAAGGAGGGAATGGGAGTAGTCTATGGCCTGGTCCTATCCTTGTGTGAGCCTCCACCTCCAAAGGGCAGGATGACAAACAAAGGAGCAGCCACCCTGGCTCACCATGAGCACTCCGTGCAAGGGCTCTGCCAGGCTCTTGATTCCTTAACTTTGTGTCCATGTCCTTGTAGAAGGCAGCGAATCTCTCTGGCTGGGTGGCCAAGGACATGAGTGGTCCATGGTTTGGTCCTGCCCTTCTGTGAGCCTCCACTTGCAAAAGGCAGAATGACAAATGCAGGGAGCATCCACCCTGGCTCACCATGGGCACCCCTTGCCCAGGGCTCTGCCAGAATCTTGATTCCTTAACTTTGTGTCCATGTCCTTGTAGAAGGCAGCAAATCTCTCTGGCTGGGTGGCTGAGGACAGGAGTGGTCCATGGTCTGGTCCTGTCTTTGTGTGAGCCTCCAGCTGTGGAATAAGTCAAAGGAGGAGCAGCCACCCTCTGCTGTGCCATGGGCAGCCTCTGCCCCCCTGCCTGGGCCCAGCAGCCCTGCCTTCCCCTGGCTGCCCTCCCCTCACTGCTCTCTTACCTCAGCCAGGTCCCTGCTCACCTCCAGCCTGGCCCATCTCACCAAGCACCCTTTTGGTGCCCATCCTGGGCAGCCCCTGACACCAGTGCCCTGTGACACGGGCACCGCATCAGCAGGGGTTCCCGAGCTGATGGAAGGCCCAGCCCTCGGCTGCCCAGGGAAAAAGAGTTGTGGTTCTTCTGCCTTGTTCAGCACAGGGGGATGGACAAACCCCACAGCTCAGGCCCATGGGGAAAATGGCCAAGAAGGAGAGCCCGCTGTCACTCCTGTCTGTGTGAGGACAGCCTCTCGCCTGCGGCTGTGGTCACCTCACAGCCCCTCACTGTCCTGTCCCACCCAACCCCCCCTGGTCCTCCTCCTTGCTGTCAGGGTCAGAGCAGAGTGAAGTGGAGCTCAGCAGGAGGCTGCAGACCAATAACTGTGGTGTCTGAACCCAGGGAGCAATTCAGGTGCTTGAAACACTGGCCCAGTGCCACTTGGGCTCTGTTACAGCCCCATCTCCTATGGATAGCCATGGAATGGGCAGAGAGGGCACAGCGCCTGGGAAAAAGGCACTGAATGCTTATTTTAATCCTGGCTGTCACTCCTATAAGTCCCCTGTCTGCACACATGGCCAGGTAGCTCACACCTGGCTTCACAGACAGGGCTCCAGGTGTCTGTAAGCCAGATCTGCAGGGTCACGCGAGGTGCTGCGAGGAGCCTCACCGGCCTGTAGCCACTACACCAGGATAGGACAGGGCTGAGAGAAACGTGACACGGTGCTGCTCTGCTCTGCCTGCAGGTCTCAGGCACGTTGGAGACCGCACAGAGGGCACTGGATATTTATCTGTTTAGGAATTGAACACCCTGTACAGATACGTAAAAGTTTGTATGTGTAAAGCCTTACAAGTGGATTTTTGTCCAGGCACTTTTTTTTCCCCTTTTCCTCAGCAACCGTCCATGTCTACGGTCATCTAAACTCTAACCCTCGCCTTGGTTACTCACGAGACTGGGGTAAAGTTTCAAAGTACATACTGCTAGAACTGTTCATGACCAAACTGTGATAAGACCTAGGGATTTATTCTTTAGGGAAGATTCTCATCAGAAAGAGCAGACTGATGCAGTTGATTAGATTGAGGACTAAACTCCAGAGTTTATGAATGCCGATGTTGGCTTTCTTGAGCACCATTCCCATTCCCTAGCTATAGTATATAAGCACTTCAATTTAGAGTTATGTATATGTTCGCAAACTGTTTTGATAACATATATATAGTATAATAGAACAACAATACAATAATAATATTTTTTTTTTCACTACAATTCTAGATTTGGTCCACTAAATAAGTATTTTAGCATTGGCATAGCTTTATATATATATAGCCTCACTATAGATGTACCTGAAGTATTTGCAGGCTTGATGTTTAAGCATCAAGACAGATGTCTTACAGCAGTTAGGAACACCTTTCCGACAAGCCTGGCTGAGTTGGAGTTTTTCAGCCTGGAGAAGAGAAGGTTCCAGGGAGACTTCATCATGACCTACCAGTATCTGAATGGGCCTACAAGAGGGGGAAGAACTTTTTAGAAGGGCTTGTAGTGATAGGATGAGGGGTAATGTCTTCAGACTGGGAGAGGCTAGATTTAGTTTAGAAATTAGGAAGAATTTCTTCCCTCTGAAGGTAGTGAGACACTGGAACAATTTGACCAGGGAATTTATGGATTCTCCATCACTGGATGTGTTAAGACCAGGCTGGATAGCACCTTGCACAACCTGGTCTAGAGGGATGTCTCCCTGTCTTACTCCAGACAACAGTATCAGCTGAGAGACTTGCGTTGTCAGGATCTCCCTAACATACCTTGCACACCAATAGGTACAGGAAGAAACAAGGAGCTTCACTTCATATATACTCAGAGAGGTCTGAGGTCCAACTCAGAGGCAACTGTATTACTTTTGCACACTAAAAGCACTCTGTATCTTCCTCTGCCCATTATGCAGAGTTCTACAGGACTGTGTAATGACAGGAATTTACTTGCTTAAAGAGCTAGAAAGAAGTATTAAAATCTCATATTTATAAATACTGTGAAAATAGTACTCCTTTTTCTCTTTTAAAGGATTTCTCTGTGGATAAAGCCCAAAGTTTATGCAAAGCTACTTTTTCTGCATAGTAACCTCACTCTGCAGAACCTCTCAGTCTCTGTGTTTCCATATTAATTAAACAGTTGCTGTGCTTTGTGCATGTGTTGCACTAACACAATTACAAGTGGACTTTAAGAATATTGCCCCAAGTGTATTCCTGTATCTGTAATTTTAGGTATACCTGCATGCCCATGATAACCTAAAGATAGTATTCCCAAATTCCTTTTGAAAATAGTCTTTTAAAATCTTATCCCTACTGCTAAGTCTGGCTTCTTGGAGTGTGTAGCAGGACTCCTGTCAGTCTTCACTCATTTTCCAGGATATAGTTTGCAAGGAGACAGTACTAAAGACAGATGGGCTCTTATCCCATGAAGAGATTTGTGGATCAGAATTTAGGTGTGAAGCTAATTGTTAATAAGATTAATCTTAGTTTAAAAAACACAAACAGGTAAATAGTACTGTTGTACTGCAGTATGTGCAAGATTTTGTTTGTTAAATGCACATTCTTTAATCAGCAGCTGAGCATTCACTGCAACTTTTCTGGTTAGATTTATGTAAAAGCCAACTTCCTAAGCTGCAGCACTGTTTTAAATTCCAAATCCTCCCTCTCTGATAAAACTGAAAATAACCTGGTATTTTAGCATTCTAAAACATAGCACATTCTCCTTGAAGTCAAAAATAGGAGAGAGTAGGCAGATGATTATTTCTAATGTGGTCATAACAGTAGGTTACACTGGTGGCAGACATAATAAAGGCCCATTATAGAAGGCAACACAGTTGTATTAAACCTAATTAATGTCTTTTGTAATACACTGAGATTAAAATAAAATAAACTATGAATTAAAAATGTGCGGAGAACGTAACATAAGGAAAAGCCATTATTTCGAAGCAAAATCTTAATTTTATTTCAGCTTAATGTGTCTCATTTAATTTTTTAAAAATAATTTTGAAATGGTTGTTTGAAGACAAAACATCTATTTAATACCTTTGGAAGAAGAAAACAGATAATGTTATGTAATCATTTTTTATTAGAACCAATTAATAAAGCCTTTTGAAACGGAAACTACATACACTGGAGAGCTGTTCCCAGAATTAGTATGGCACCTCTGGGCTGCAGTCACTATGGCTGAGCTACAGGCCAGACAAATTCAGCTTCCACAACACAGTTCAAAGACCTCCAGTTGTTCAGCAGCGCACACTGCAAGTCCTGGGCAAGTGGCCCGAAGAAAAATGCTGGAGCTTAGTCTGCAGTAATCTTTGCACTGCTGTTCTCCTAATGCAGTCCTGCCACTGGTGTCGAGAATGTTGACAGCTTTACCATGAGCTATAGAAGAGCAGAAGATAATAGTTACATGTGAATTTCTATGTCTATTTACAGACTGCTACTCTAAAATTTCAGTTAATATCAGTTGCTCACCTTCTGTGTGGTGGTGGATCACAAAACACAGACTCCACAATTTCAAAGGACACACCTTTGCAACTCTTGTTCATGCTGATGGGCACGAGCACAATTCAATTCAATGAGTGATGTAAAAAGTCCTTCTAAAACCAGACTAGCAATGTTAAATAACGCAACCGTGTAAGCCATCCTCTGATAACAAGATATGTTTTTGTGTCCAGAAATTCTATCTATTCCCAACCATGTTTTACTGGCACTACCTTGTTATGTAAAACCATGACCATTTCCTTGTTTATGAAATGTGTTGTATATTGCACTGAAATATTTCCAGTTGAAACCCCATAGAGCTAACTCAGCAAAACCAAAGTAACTTGGGGCTTTCTGAACTGCAAAAGGGCAGTTTCAGCCCACAAATTAAACCTATTAAAGCTGGTTGGATCTAGTCCTGCTTCATGCAGATTTGAAATGGCTGGTATAATAATTTTCCTTTCCAATTAGCTACTGACCATTGGTGTGTCACATTTCCATTACACATAGATGTTCAGGAAACTTTGGTGGAAGCACCACTTCCCAATTGCAACAGGTCAAACCAATCAGAAGCTGATTGTCTTGCGTGTGGTATGTGGCTGGGGACAGTGAAATGCATCTGCTTCTGAGGTCCAGCATGACATCTCTAACAAATGTGCAAGAGAGGAAGAGGAGTCTAGTGGTTTTGTATCTCACATAGATTTGTACATTTGGGAAACCTGCTTTCCTCTTCCTATCTGTCACCAAAATACTGTCAAAGGGGTTACCTTGTTGCAAAGGAAAAGTGCCAGTATTTTTGGACATTCTAAATCATCAAACAAGCCCTCTCTGTAGCCTGTTAGGCACTGGCAGATGGAAACATACAAACACTGAAAATTCAGACCAGAAAACTTTGTTTAGATGACGCACTGTACTACCCAAGAGTTAAGTATCTCAGACACTGCCTGACACTTCCTTTTATTTCTGTGCCTTACTATGACTCACCATTTCTAAATCTACAAAGATGTTGCTTAACATAGTGTGTCGATCTTTATTTCTCACTGCAATATAACAAAAAGAGCTTACTTAAAACAAGTACAGCCAACTTCACATCTGTTTCAAACTGTAGCCCAAGTGATGCGTACATAGGCCTGGGCTGCAATCCAATCTCTATGTGAGCGCTTCCGTCTCTTTCAGCTGGCATTTCATAGCAGCAGAAGCTTAGCAATTAGTATATACTGCTTCTGTTGTAGTTAAGACAGTCACCATTTCAGAAATGTCAGAAAATTCAGGGAGGAACAATTATAAAATATAAACTAGAAGAGCCTAAATTAAATGCCTTATCAATAACTAGGAGCCCAATTTCTGTAAGGATGAACTCTTAAGCATGTTTGGAGAACTGGGCCCTTGTTTTTACTTTCAAAGGGCAAAATTTAACCAAAACAACGGTAGAACTTGATTGGAATTACCATCGGTGAACTCAAACTACGCTAACATCAATCAAATCTTTAAGGTAAAGAACCCCAAAGCATGCAAGAAATGAGTGAACAAAGTAATAACTGGCAATGAGGGGATTTTCTCTGTTTCACTAATAAGATTAATACTAGAAAACAAGTTCTTGATTTAATTACACTAAGGAATATTGAGCAACTATAAATGATGTACGTAAATAGAAAAATATTTAATATTATGATTGCAGGAATGTCCTAGTTAAAAGACAAGCACTGTGCAAAGCATAAGGACAGCATTTATTTGTAGGACAGTAATGTAATTAGGTTGGGACAAAAGTTTTACTAGCAACACAGTTGTTCATGAAACCAAAGCCTTAAAGGCTAGTACACCACCTTTCAAATGAATAGAAAAATAATACTTTGTTATTAAACAAGGTCTATGAACCTATTCCCTCATGAACAATGATCCTTTAGGAAATTAAATTATCAAAAAAGAAAACATTAAATGAAACTGTTTTGAAGCTTATTCACTGCTTACAAATAGCTACTGACGCTTAAGATGCTTTCCCGTGACTTCAAAAATCATTGATTTTCCATTGAGCTATGTATGCATCATACTCACTATGCTGCAAAATTATGTAAAGAAGCACCACAAACTGTAACACCCTACATTGTTGAGGTTATAAGCGTTTCATTTAATCATTATACATTGCAATGAACTTCAGTACAGCATACACTCAGTTGTACAGTACAGGCACAGCAGTATCCTTGTGTGATTTCATATGTGACCTAAAATCTCAGTTCCATAAACAATTAAAAAAGAAAAAAACCCAAAAAAGTCAAAAGCACTGGTAAAGAGCAGGCCTTGGCACATAAGTATCTTAGTGGTTCCCTCAAGTACTGGAAATAATTATTGTCTGCCCATGAGCACTGTTAGGTTTGGCATCTCCAATTCTACAAGGATGTTTTTCCACAGTACTCATTCTGTAAGCCAATACTCACTGGACCAGAGGAAAAAAAAAATCCCCAAACCCCAAGCCATATAATTAAAGTCAATGGGTCTTGTATCAGCCTACTGTTCAGGGAGGGAACAGCATTCCTCTTTCAAAACTTTAAACTGGCTCCTAGGACAGAACCATTCAAATGCAGAAAAAACATCACTGAGGGAGATTTGCATAAGACTGAAAGGTGACCAGCCATCTCCACTGCCCCCAAAACGTATGTACGCTGTAGGAAAGCTGAGAACTGATCTTTCTTTCTAATTCTCCTTTCACCTTCAAACTCTTTCTGGGCAGCTCCCACCAGGTTGAACACCAGATAGAAAGCATTTATAGATGTAGTTTTATATATATATAAAAATGTGTGTGCAAGTATACAGACAACAAATCCAAAACAGGGCCCTGGTTAAACAAATAAGCATGGAAATAAAAGGGAAAAACTGGTAAGATATCTGAAAACAAAATACATAGTTACAGATCTCCTTTCTCTGGTGTTCCATGAATATTTCTGTCTCACATCATAGCAAAATCACAGTGTGTGATGAGCATGACCCATGTTCAGCCCTCAGAACTCAAGCAGTAGTCTTTCCTTTGTTTTACTACTCAGCCCTGATGCAAAAAATCAAAACACAGGAGGGAATAAACTATTCTGTAGTTCTACACAAGCAGAATCACTACCTCAAACTACTACATAAAAGCGTAACTCAGAAGTGCTAGACACACAGAGAACCTACTTTTTTATAACTAATGTTCCTCTTCCTTTTGTTGCTGCAATCTTCAAAAAATTAAAATATTTACATTTCTCATGGTTTAATAATGATTTATTTCAGATGTGTTCTGAATCATTCATTCAGGTGTCCTAACATTTTTTTCACTGTTCAAAGTATGTTAAGCAGCCAGATGAGAATGCAGTATTAGATGTTAAAGTTTATAATCTTTCTCTACAAGTTTTAATTATTAAGAGGCGCTAAGTCATAGGATAATATTTCTTCTTGCATTTGAAAAATTGATTTAGAGTAAACTTGAATGCGAAAAAAATAATTTCACGTTAAACCTGTAATAGTTAGCAGACTACAAGTCATATCTACCATTTAATTTTAAATTACTACAACAGCCTTCCTGAAATATTCCAACATTATACAAAATAAAAAAAGAATCACAGTGCTATCATCAGCATAAAAAAAAAATAAACTGGTAATAGTATGTTCTAGCCCTTTAATTCACTATCATATAATGAACAGTGAAAATAATTAAACAATTCTGAAAACAGTAAGGAAAAATCTATGTTGCTAGAATTTAAATTAACCAAAAACACCTTAAAATTATTATATAATTAACACAAATTCAATATTGAGCTGATAAAAATACATACATGAACAAAATCCCTGAAACATGATTTTTTTTCTTAAGTTGTCAAAATTAGGGAAGAACTTTAGTAAGCTGAAAAATTCTGTTGAATGTGTCCTTATCAATAGTCATAGTTTCTAGAGGAATGGAACCAACTATAACATTTTAATAACTTATAAAGTAGTAAGGCATTAAATACAAATATGTTGGAACCAACCTGGATTAAGATATAGTACTTGTCTCATTAAGAGAAAAAATTGACTACTGTAAGGCTTATAAAACAGCCAAATTAAGTAACTTACATCTTCTCTTGTTGTTACGGTCAGTTACTACTGAGGTTAAAAAAAAGCTAAGAAAAACCTAATATATAAGGATTGCCATACTCTGGTTAGCTAAGATAAAAACAGAAGCAAGATTCAAGTTTAGAGTCTGGATAAAGTGATACGCAGATCTGAGAAACTACTTTCATTTTGGTGACAAGCCTGTCAGTGGCTTAAAAGTAAAAATTAAGATAACACTAGTCACCATCATCTTGAAGTATACATTCGGTTTTTAATACACCTACTTAACATTACAGTGTCCTTTCCCACAGAGTCAAGAAATTACAGGATGATAATACAGAAGACAAGGGTAAAAGTAACAGGACTGCTGCCATTGCTTGTAGAGATACAGGATGGATGCATGGTTTGCATCCCTCCAAATGTCCTAACTGACTCAGGAAGGCTATGGGAATTTTATTATCAAAAGAAGAAAAAGTAGAACTGTGGACACAACAAACAGGGCACAAACAGGGTCTTAGGTCTGAGAGAGTCTTGATGATCTTTGGAAAAGGACTATCCTGAAGCAGGTATGGCATCGGATCTCAACAACCAGTAAGTGTCAAGAGTGGAACAAGCTGTATCTGCAAGGAAAACAGTATCACTAACTCAAACATACGATGGGACACTGGCTTTGATCCTTTTGGTAACAGGCTCTGAAAGACCCTATGAAAGAGTACACTAGAAAACACCAAGATGAGTGACCCAACTGATATGCTGTGAGGGTCAGAGAAGGGGGGGCAGACAGTGAAGAGAGAAAAGTTCATTCTCTCTTCATTCATATGCATTGCATTAGGTTGTTGGAACAGTGTTTAGCCAATGAACAATTAATGAAGTTAAATACTGGGGCCATTGTGTTCTATCAGCACCTAGTAACATGAGATACAAGATATAATCAAGAATCGTGTTTGCTGTTGCTCCCAGTTGAGATCAAGTTCTATTTTCTGTACATGCATATAGGAGCAAAGAAATTATTCCGTAGAGGTGTTAGAAATTAGACTGATCCATATTGCTGGAATTAAGTCTTCCAGCGATTTTAAGAACAGTTATACATGCACAAAAGAGAAAACTAAAAGAGGCATCATGACAAAACATTTCTGCCCTATTACATACCGTTTTATTCATCATACTTAACAAAGCTAAACCTGTACAAGTTTGTACATATAACATTGAAGGAACTGCTCACTAGCTTAAGAAAATAAAATGAACAGAACATCAAAAACATTAAACGTATGGTCCCTTTTGCAATTTTTATGCAGTCAGTATCAACATACCAGCTCAAAGCTTTTGAGAGATATGAGAAAACTTTAACAATGGAAACACAGACTACAGTGCCCTCTCTTGGGCCACCTGCGATTGGTACCAAGTTTGTATCCATAGTGATCTCAAATGGAAAATTCAAATTCTGCTATATAGAAATGTGAAATTACAGCCATTAGTAAGGAATTAGATGTTTACACAGTAAAGATAAATTGGATCAAAACTACATATACAGTTAAAGACACAGGTAAACATACATGACTGTTTAATTCAAGATCACATTTTTACATAGGAGAAATATTACATTCCAATCTACCAGTATGGCTTTTTCCATGAACAGATGGGTGTTTTCAGATTTTAAACCCAAAACTGTTAGTTGACAAAGAAAACTAGAAAAAAATAGGAAGAAAATACCAAGAAATTAAAGTGAGATGAAAATGAAGTTTGTAACATTAAGATAGACACCACTATGAATTAATTTTGGAAGACATTTCACCTTCGACTTTATTATTCGTCATAACTGTGGCAGCATTTTTCACCTGTGAACCTTCACCTTAGAATACTGAAAAATAAGGTGTCACTTAAAAAAATTCAATATACTGAAACGCACCTGAGCAAAGCAAAATTAAAGTTCAAAGATTAAAGAAAGCATTTAGCTGAACTCAGTTTTGACTTGTGGATATGCACAAAATGAAAGAAAATAAAATAAACAAACAGCTTTTGGCACTTATCCAAAGAAAGCTGTAAGGTAATTTAAGAAAGAGGCAGCTAATAAAAGTGATCAGCTCACAATGAAATTGTACAAGCCATTAGTTCACATTTAAACAATAAATCTGATTGCAGTTTTGAGCACAATAACATAACTTACAATCCTATTGTATTCAAATTTGAAAAACTATATTGATTTTAAGAAGTTAAATACATTCATTCCCAGTCAAAGTTTTACAGTAACTGATGATTTTCAATCACACAACCAAACTATAAATCCCTGAAACATGGATTTATTATAGGAATACTGATAAAACCTTAACAGAGATACGAATGATACATCACATAGCGTCTTACACCTGAATGGTAAGTACTGCCCACCTTGCATTGGTAGATGCATCACTCCTACAGTTAAGACTCTAATATCATCCTCTAGGACCATCTTTTTTAGTCACACTATAAATATTCATCTTCTAACTGGTATTTTAAAACTTCTGGAAAGAGAATTTCCCAGTTATAATGGGGACTAAACATACTAAGCAAGGAGAGTCATTGTAGTGAATTTGACAAAGTGATTTCAGAATCAGTGCCCCTGCTGAGATTTCATATACAACAGTACTTCCCTTGTCATAAGTTAATTGGTGTATGTTAGGACCATATTCTAACATCAAGAATCTACTGGTAATCTCATTCTGGCACTAACTTTCTGTGGGGTAGAGCAACTTAAAAATGAAAGGCACTCTGTTATGAGTGAAATTAGAATTATCAGCAATGCAAATGGTCAATGAACTTGTAATATATTGAAGAGAACTGCTGTAGCCTACATGAGGTCTAAAGTTGACTTCTTCCCTTAAAAAAAGTGGAAAAATATATAGAACAGCTGTAGTGCATGTGTTTGCATGAATACAGATACTAGCTACTGTACA
Organism: Todiramphus chloris collaris; assembly: GCA_025345505.1. NCBI lineage: Eukaryota > Metazoa > Chordata > Aves > Coraciiformes > Alcedinidae > Todiramphus > Todiramphus chloris. The sequence continues at coordinate 57,344,294 of JANVCC010000021.1, read as the reverse complement.
AGCTGATACCTTCCAAGTATCTCAACTGCTGTTTGTGTTTGACTTCCCCCCCACCCCCCACCCCAATGCTTTTTTTCTTGCTTAGAAGCTTAGTTCTGCCCACGGTTCTACTGTACTATCAGGTGACTTCTGGAACAGCCCATGGACCACCACTGCATTGCTTCCTGTAGCCCACAGCAAGCAGGTCTGGAAAGTAAGTTGCAAGAGTGATCCTCTTCAGTAGAACAATACCACAGACATACACTAGGAGTTTGTCCCACTTATCACTTCTTTCTCCTCACATATTTTCTTCACCCCTGCCCACCTCCTTGTAAATTAAAAAAAGTAAAAAAAAAAAAAAAAAAAAAAAAAAAAAAAAAAAAAAAAAAAAAAAACAAAAAAAAAAAAAAAAAAAAAAAAAAAAAAAAAAAAAAAAAAAAAAAAGTAAAAAACCCCAAACAAACAAAAACCCCCAAAAGGTTTCCTTAAGGACAGGAAAACCGATGCTTGTTAGTCTGAATAAGGGATGTGCAAAACAGAAGTTATTTCCCTGAGGCAAAGGTCTTCAAGTCATGCCTAGCTTACATTGTCTATTCTTATTTCAAGTTGTTGAAATATTTGGCACAATGAGGCCTTGAACACTGACTGAGTCTCATGACGTTATCACAGTCTACATAATGTATTTATTATACATAATGTATATTATATTTATTAATGTATTTATTATATAAAGCAGAAGTTAAAAATGCTTCATTCTCTCATTCTGTTTTGGTTTCTCACATTTACTCATGAAAGTCCCTTTCCTTCTCAAGGGTGGCACTAGGCCTCCTGGGCAGGAAGGCGAGTGACAAACTTCTACTGTATTTAAAAAGTTGTCACAAATACTGAGCACCTAAAAGAGCAATCACAGTAGTTACTGGACTCAATACATGGAGTAGCAGGGTAAAAATTAATAGCCTGTTATATACAGGTCAAAGGTAGGTGATTTAATAGCCTCTTACGTTATGAAAAGCATCTAGGGGATAACAAAAGAAGAATAAAAAAATCATGTTGTGAATGCTTCCAGTCTGAAACATATAAGAAGCAAAGCTTCAAACCAAGTCTTTCTAGCTTTCCTGTTGAAAATATAAATTGCACTTTTATACAAACCAATCCAAAGTCTAAATTGTAGTAGAAATCTGAATTTGCCTTACTGTAACAAAGAGTACCTGTGTTTATCATCTGAAGTACAGGCAACTTAGTTTTCAGCCATTCTGCATATACAGCCATATGCTCTACACCTTTCTGCTTCAAGAGGGCCTGCCATTAAATGCCATGCCACTGGGTGGGTAATGAACAAAGAAAAATAAAGGAAGAGTTTAAGGCCTTTATCTCCACAAGGAGCTGAAAACTGTGGTACAACCCACGACCAATACTTAATATGCAAATTAGCACACTCCTACCCAGGGCTCCAAAAAACAGTCGTTCTTTCTAATGTTGGTCACACAAGACAATCATACGATCAGCAAGCAACAGTGCCAGTTAAGCATTTTTAAGGTCTTCAAAAATTTCACAGCAAAGGGCACTTCTGAGAAAGATAATCTTCAAGATTTGGTTTTAAAAATAGACACCACACTCACATTCAAGGGACGTTCTTCACTTTTAGGCCTTTGTCACAAATCTGAATCTTTATTGTTCCGAAATAAATGCTATAAACATAAGACTCAAAACAAGAACTCCAACTTCCAGAAGAGATGTGGTTCAATGCCCAAATCACATGTAACAAGAAAATTTCCTTAAAAAAGGAAAAAAAATTACTGTAAAGTCTTTCTTAAGAATGAAAATGCAATCCTTTTTCTCATTAGTTTGTGTACAGGCGGGCACCAGAAAAACTTTTGCATTTTCTTTTGAATTCTTGCTATGATGCTTGACGGACTTTTTGCCATTCAACGAACTCATCCAGAAGTACAGGCCCTGCAAATGGATGAAATTTGGAGTTATATTTGCCAATGTCTTTCACACATCTCTCAAAGTACAAAGGTTAAAACTATTGATCTAGGTAACCATCTATGTCAACCCTATGATGAAATATCATTAAGACTCAAAAATTACTGCCATCATTTCAATCTAAGGGTGGCAAAAAGTGCACTAGTAACATTACACAGAAATACAGAAAAAAAATGTTCCTGACATCTGACAGGTGCACTGAAGTGAGATAATAAAAATAAAGCTTTATTGTAAACTGGCACAGATAATTCCTTTTTCCTAGAGCCTTCAAAATTGCACATCATTAGAACATGGACCAAAACGGGATGCCTAATGCAAATCAGTCATGGTATCAGCCAGCTGTAGAGTACAGCCCCAGGTACCAGCAGGTAGGCTCCTTGACAGTTAAACTAGAATTTATTATATATTAGTGCAAAGTCAGTTTGCTATTTGTAATTGTCTACAGTTGCTCTAAATTGTAAAGTCTATAGTTTAATGTAGGTAAGCAGCTTTACTAGATCCTCAACTGAATATAAGATGGCTCAAGTACACTATCATACCCCAGACATACTACTACAATTAATACTTTAATAGTTTGAAGATGGATTGTTATCGGGACAGGTTTTCTATGCACTGTTGGAGAAGAACTATTTTATACCTTCTGTCACAGAAATTTATTTTATGAAAATACAAGGTATTAAAGTAATAAAAAATAAAATAAAAAATAAAAATAAAAAATAAAAAGCTGAAAAAGCAAAATATTATGAATACTTACATGCACCATCTTCATCATAGTTGCTAAGATCTGCATGGACAGTTCTGCTGAACTCTAGCACATTGTACCACTGATCCTTGTTCATAACTCTATACTTCGATTGCTAGGGAGAGTAATTTCAGAACATTAAAATGTCAAGTGACATTTGGTAATGCTGCATCTCATTTCTCTCATTTTATCTTCAGTCAGTTCCTAACAATTTCATAGGCAACAATGGCTACTATTTCCTTTCCTTTTTTTTATTTAAATACTACACATGCACATATTTCATGGTTCTGAAACTACATAAAATGGTTTCTTGAAAAGACCAGATAAAAATCAAAGTATCAGGGCATCAGGAAGTCACCATTCTTAAGCTTCAAAAACTGGTAAGTTTTCATCTTGCCCTGAAGTGGGGCACACCTAGATCAGGTGTATTTACACAGTGAACAATTACAAAAGTCTTTTTCTCTCTGGGGTACAAATGCCATATGATAATAAGGACATCTAATTTGCAACATTAGTACTGTTTTGAAACCAGGGAATAGACTCAAGCCTAGCATGCTCCATAACCTACAAATATCCACATTACTAAGTCACTTGCAGTTGAGCTGATCAAAATCTTTCAGAGACAGTCAGAGCTCAAGGTACCTACATACTCCATCTGCACAAAGCAAATTTGAAATTCATCACAGATGCAGCTGAATAGGCTGCTGGGGCTCTATTACTTAAGCTTACCTTTGGAGTCTAAATAAGACAGAAATTTAGTTGCCTTTCCTAAGAAAATGGGGGTGATGGGACAAAGGGAGGGAGAGAAGGATCTATGATGTACAGAAGAACATCACTGTTTTATGAGTACATCAAGCAAGAGAAGAGGAGCAATATGGATATGTTCTGGAGGAAAGAAACACAAACCCTGAAGTCTCAGGGAACAGCCCAACTATTATGCCATCATTCAGAAAGTCAAGGAAACTTGTACCTCCAGGTATTGATAAAATACTGAAAACAATGGCCAAGTTCTTCCAAGTAGAAGAGCTAACATGGATTTTGCAGTATCAATATCAAGACTTCGCTGGTCTTTATCCTAAGGTTGAATAAAGAAAGCACAAAAACCACTCAAGTACAAGTTTGTTGAATAATTAAAATAAGAACTTCTCTAACATTACAGTAGTCTTACCCTTGCAAAATCAAAGGCATATCTGTAGATATTCTTAAAGGATGAAATGTCATTCAATTGTGACCGCAAGAAGTCAAATTTACTCTGTAATTTTTCTGTACAGTCACACCTTAAAATAAAGAAAAACAAGTGATGTTAGAAGTACAAATCACCAAAGTCACCAAAATGCAATCATCTGATGTACAGAAGTAATAGTATGAAAGTGACTTAAAGAACACTGAATATGCTTAACATTTTCAGCTTGCTGAAATGATGAGCGCCTGGCTTCTGTAAGCAAGTTTAAAAAAAAAATAATTATCAGCAACATAGTACAAAAAAATCTCTGCTTTACTTATCAAATAATAGTATTCTTATGACGAACTCTGCAATTTATGTTCATAACCAGCACTATCTTATCTTTCAATCACTATGAAAGTTTGGAGAAAATAGTATTCCGTGCGTATTAAGGTGGTGAAATCTATCTGTAAATAAGGGCTCCACGCCCTATCTCTTTGGAAAAAAAACCCCAACAAACCCTAAACACACACTTCAAGAATACATATTTATGAGTAGCAGGAATGAGTGGGCACTCTGCAAAATATATTGGTCTGCTCGTGCTTTATGACTGATAAATGCAAGGTCTGATAAGCCTATCACCTGAATTAGTCAGAAGCTATTCAACTGAAAACTCTTAGGCTGTACAAGAATATACAGGTCTGCTAGTTCAAAGGATAACCCCTTGGCACAAATAACCCTTCAGCAGAAAAGGTCTCCACATATTTTAATTAGCAAGGACTTTTGTTTCCAAAAAGAAAATGGGTTAGATTCACCAACAGCAGATGAGAACGTAATTTAGAACACACTAATCTTCCAGAAACGACCAACTCAAAGGAACAGCTGTTATATCACATTTTATTCTTAGAAAATAATAACTGCCATGATTAAAAAAAAAAAAAAAATTCCACCTTTCCCTGTAACCTGTGCCACTGAAGCAATACTTTCAGAAATGGGTATGTACATGAATACTTTCACTGGGGATGTGCCCCCTTCTGGCAGCCTGTCTCTCAGAGAACACATCTACATCTTGTAAAGCTCCTTAAGGATCTGTCCCAGCAGTCCAGAGCAGGGGCCCTGTGGGGTTACCACAGAAGGTTGCTGAGATACTGTACTTTGCCCACAGCCAATACTTCATGCTCCTCAGGTCTGCTAGTCTGTGTGTGCACATCTGTCTGTCTTTCTCAGGCTGTGACAAGAGAAATGTATCAATTCCAGTTGATGAAGCCTTTTGTTACCTCCTGTCTCTAGCAGCATCTACCTAAAGCAGCACTGAGTCCCAGCCAAGATCAGTGATAAATAAATAAATAAAAGTATTAGTTAATTAGGCTTCATATTCAGATGACAAGAATGAATATATTTCACAATAAACTATGCATTAAATCGAAAAGAAATCTTGTTTAAATCTTGCTTTGGTTAACTAAAGATAAAAATTACTTTTTTTTTTGTCTTTAGCCATACAACTGGTCTGTTAGATAATTTAACCCTTAAAACAGTATTATGCTATGCTACTAATACATCTCATTTTATATTCCTGTCTTTATGTTCAAACCTTCATACCACAATAACATTGTCCTCTACATTTGAGGACAGATCTACCTATTTAAATGATCATATTGATAGTGTACTATATACATATAACTACCATGGATTTTGTCAAATATAATTTGACTGAGATAATTTACTATACCATGGATAAAACAACTTTTAGTATGTTTAAATTTCATCAATATCATGTCTGACTAATCCGATAGGCTTCTATGATGGCATGACTGGATGGATAGATGAGGGCAGGGCAGTGGATGCTGTCTACCTCAACTTCAGCAAGGCTTTCAATACTGTCTCCCATAGTATCCTCATAGACAAGCTTAGGAAGTGTGGGTGAGATGAATGGAGAATGGGATGGATTGATAGCTGACTGAAAGGTAGAGCTCAGAGGGTTGTGATTAGTGGCACAGATTCCAGCTGAAGGCCCGTAACAAGTGATGTTCCCCAGGAGTCAGTACTGGGTTGAATCTTCTTCAATATATTAATCAATGACCTGGATGAAGGGACAGAGTGTACCCTCAGGAAGTTTGCTGATGACAAAACTGGGAGGAGTGGCTGACACACCAGAAGGCTGTGCTGACATTCAACAAGACCTGGACATGATGAAGAGCTGGGCAGAAAGAAACAGTATGAAATTCAACAAGGGCAAGCGTAGGCTACAGCACTTACATGCAGTTATTCCTCCCTATTGGTACAAGTTAGGGTCTGACCTGCTAGAAAGCAGCTCTGTGGAAAAATTCCGGGGAATCCTGGTGTACAACAGGATGACCACAAGCCAGCAATGTGCCCTTGTGGCCAAGAAGGCCAATGGTATCCTGGGGTGCAAGAAGACTGTGGTAAGCAGGTTGAAGGAGCTGTTCCTTACCCTCTACTCTGCCCTGGTGAGGCTGCATCTGAAGTATTGTGTCCAGTTCTGGGCTCCCCAGTTCAAGATGGACAGGGAACTGCTGGAAAGGGTACAGAAAAGGGCTAAAAAAATGATTGGGAGAGTAGAACATTTCTCTTATGAGGAAACACTGAAGGACTTGGGTCTTTTTAGTTTGGAGAAAAGATGTCTGAGGGGGGGGATCTTATAAACGCTTATAAATACTTCAAGGGTGGGTGTCAGGAGGATGGGGCCAGTCTCTTTTCAGTGGTGCCTAGTGACAGGATAATAGATAACAGGCACAAACTTGAACATAGTAAGTTCCATCTAAACTTGATGAAGAACTTTTTTTGCTTTGAGGGTGATGGAACACGAGAACGGACCTCCGAAGGAGGTGGTAGAGTCTCCTTCTCTAGAGACATTCAAAACCAGCCTGACATGTTCCTGTGTGACCTGCTCTAGGTGAACCTACTCTGGCAGAGGTGTTGGACTAGATAATTTTCTGATGTCCCTTCCAACCCCCAACATTCTGTGAAATGTCTTAGAAAATATTTTGTTAAAGTTGTTTAAATAATCATACATTTAAGTACAACATAAAATTCCTGCTATTGGCTACATGTATTTTAATGCAGAGGTGATTCTCTTAAAAGCTGATATGAAAACATACAATTATTAAGCCTCAAGACTCCTGAGCTCTTGTCAACATATTTAATACCAGCTCTTGTCAACCTATTTAAAACCAAACAGTGAAACAGATCACACTCAGATGGGCACCACCCTCTGAAGCCTGATGCAGGGACATATCTCTGTTAAAGCCATCTAAGGCATTTTTATACCTGGCCAGTGATTTTCTTCACACTAGTGAGGTAAGGACATGTCAAACTCCTCTTTTATAGAGATAGAGCTGCTTCAGTGGCTGCACCACAAACAAGATGACTGAGGTCACCAGTACTTAAAATAATCTTCCTAACATTGATTTTTGTTTTTTAGACAGAACAATCCTGCAATTAGCACAAGTGAATTAACACCAAAATCCTGTACAGAAACTAGAAAAAGATATGATTTCTCAAACTGCCTTGACTGAAAGACAGAATTAAATAAGATTGCCTCAAGATCAACAAAACTAGACATTATCTTACTACATTCTCTTCACATCCCTACATATTTCTAACAAACCTTAAATTAGCACCACAAAGCAGTCCTATTTTGATTTCTGTTGAGATAGAGAGTTCATCTGAGGCATAGGTACTATGGACAGAGCGATGATTCAATAACTCCTACTCTGATATTCCAGTGATTTGTATTTCATAATTATTCACAGAATCATAGAATGTTAGGGGTTGGAAGGGACCTTGAAAGATCATCTAGTCCAATCCCCCTGCTGGAGCAGGATCACCTAGAGCAGGTCACACAGAATGCGTCCAGGCAGGGTTTGAATGTCTCCAGAGAGGAAACCCCACAACTTCTCTGGGCAGCCTGTTCCAGTGTTCTGTTATCCTCACTGTGAAGAGGTTTTTTTCTCATGTTTATGTAGAACCCCCTACATTCCAGCTTGCACCCATTGCCCTTTGTCCTATCATTGGATGTCACTGAGAAGAGCCTGGCTCCATCCTCCTGCCACTAATCCTTTACATATTTATAAACATTAATGAGGTCACCCCTCAGTCTTCTCTTCTCCAAGCTAAAGAGACCCAGCTCCCTCAGCCTTTCCTCATAAGGGAGATGCTCCACCTCCCTTAATCATCTTTGTGGCTCTGCGCTGGACTCTCTCAAGCAGTTCCTTGTCCTTCTTGAACTGAGGGGCCCAGAACTGGACACAATATTCCAGATGCAGCCTCACCAGGGCAGAGTAGAGGGGGAGGAGAACCTCTCTTGACCTACTAACCACAGCCCTTCTAATACACCCCAGGATGCCATTTGCCCCACAAGGGCACATTGCTGGCTCATGGTCATCCTTTTGTCCACCAGGACCCCCAGGTCCCTTTCCCCTATGCTGCTCTCCAACAGGTCAGTCCCCAACCTATACTGGTACATGGGGTTGTTCTTGCCCAGATGCAAGACTCTACACTTGCCCTTGTTATATTTCATTAAATTTCTCCCTGCCCAACTCCAGCCTGTCCAGGTCTTGCTGAATGGCAGCACAGCATGGTGGTGTGGCAGCCACTCCTCCCAGCTTTGTGTCATCAGCAAACTTGCTGACAATGCACTCTATTCCCTCATCGAAGTCACTGATGAATACATTGAATAGTACTGGTCCCAGTACTGACACTTGAGGGACTCGATCAGATACAGGCCTCCAACTAGACTCTGTACTATTGACCACAACTCTCTGGCTTCTTTCCTTCAGCCAGTTCACAATCCACGTCACTACCCGATCATCTAGACAACGCTTCCTCAGTTTAGCTGCGAGGATGCTGTGGGAGTCAGTGTCAAATGCTTTACTGAAATCAAGATAGACCACATCCACTGCACTACCATAATCTATACACCTGGTTATGTCCTCATAAAAGGCCATCAGGTTGGTCAAGCATGACTTCCTCTTGAAGCCATGTTGCCTTCTCCTAATGACCCTCTTATCCTTGATATGCCAAGAGACAGCACCAAGGATAAGTTGTGCCATCACCTTTCCAGGGATGGAGGTGAGGCTGACCAGTCTGTAGTTACCCAGATCCTCCTTCTTGCCCTTTTTGAAGACTGGAGTGACATTTACTTTCCACCAGTCCTCAGGCACTTCTGTTTCCCACAACTTGCCAAAGATGATGGAGAGTAGCCCACCCACTCTCTTCAAGTACTGAAACAGGATCTTCTAGAAATTTAGGCCCCATGTAATAACTGAAGCATACAGAGGTCCAAGGAAACGATGGCTTAAGAGAGCAAAAGAACATCTTTTCCATGCCCTGACAATGTTATAGTTTCACTATGTCAATTGATTTACAGGTCTGGAGACCAGAAATTGTTTAGATTCCAGCATACATTAAATGCTATACTGGCATAAAAAAATCTTTACATTATGCTTTGTGTTAGCCTTGCAAACATTAACAGAATATAAGGCAATAACAAGAAAAATGCTTACTGGAAAAGCAGCTGGTATCATTAAAACAAACCCAACTAAGGTGTTTTTACTAATAACTCTGCAAACAGCAGGAAGTTACAAACCTCTCTCTTGCATGTGGCTTCTCTTACATCTAAAGATTTGAGAAGCTGACCTTATCATTCCCTCAGCTGGAGCTGAATTTGGCTTTCTCCCCTTTATATGGCCACTCATTTTCAGTAATTCAACTTCAATATAAAACTTGGGTCAAATTCTAACCTAAAAAACCTCCAAACAAACAAAACCCATAAAACAAATGCCAGAGGGAAGTACTAAGACAATACAGCTGCCTATGCCTCAATTTCTTACACAGAAAATTCTTTGCATTTACCTAGTTCAAACAATGACTTCTGTGGAGCATAAAAAACATGAAATGTAATCCCTTTTCCTTCACCTTCATTTCGTAACTAGAATTTATTTCTTTGTAGGTCTGTAATGTCTACAATTGACAAAGACACGAGTATCCTTCTCCTTTAACTCAGATATGTGAAGTTAAATGTTCAACTAAGTTATTCATCCTCCAATGGCTTTAAAGCAATGTAGATAAATAGTTACCTCCTGAGGGCTATTCATTTTATCCTAAGGAGGTGTTTAAAATAGCTGAAATAAATTGCCCAGTAGAGGTTTCTCTCTGCTGACTATGAAAGGATCTTTAGGTGATCAGTTTAGATCCAGACACTCATATGTATATATAAAAGCTAAGTGTATATATATATATATACACACACACACACACGTATATATAGGGCAGAATTCACCCTATCAACACAATACACTCAAACAACTTAAGCCGTGAGAGTGAGGTTTCAAGTCTCATAAGCTGCTATTTAGTGCTTGATCCACCTTAATTTTGACAGTGTATACCTTATCACATGTTTATTTTTCTCATCCTCTCTAAAGAACAAACTTCATTGGCGTTATCATAAAACTACACACAAAAAGAACATCACTTTAAGATTCAGGCTCCTCAATGCTGCCATCTAATTGCAGATTAGATTTACCTAAGCTTTAGGTGTTACCATTCACAGAGGTCTAGCCAATCAACCTCTAAGAGCAATACAGGTGACCAATCACTGGGTCTTAGAGTGAATCGAGTCTCTCCCTACGCTCCATTACACTGAACTAGATCTCCAAAGACTGCAGTAATACTTTAAGAAATCCAGCTCTTGCATTTAAGTGTCTTACTATGGAGCTTCAAACCACCCAAACCTGTTCATGCAATTACCTTATGTGACATTTCAAATATTTTGAAATAAAGGTTCTGCAATAGAACTCTGACTTAGAAAACACTCAGGGCTTTTAATGCATTTTAACATAATTTCTTCATGCAACAATTACAAAAAAAAAAATCCCAAACCAAAACACTAAGCAAGAATGTAATAATACTCTATTGCTTTAAGAGCATAAAATCCTTCTCCTTCAAAACCTCTGTCAAACCTTTCAAGGGAAACTAGATTCCCCCATTCCAGATGGAAACCCATAATATGATCCTCCCTCCCCTGGATGCGCAAACAGCACAAGTCTAGAGATTTATACTCTCTTTTTAAGTCAATGAAATCTTGAATTCCTTTACATGAATGTCACTGCTTCATCCAGCTGCTTAGTCTACAGCCTGCTATTAGAGCACACCCAGGGGAAGCAAAGAATACAGGTTAACTGATTCAGGCTTAGGCAAATGCTCCAATCACAAGCCTGTTTATATAAAAAGAAATGCACAGCAGTACCATATTTTCTGTCTTAAACACATTCAGCCAACAGCAGGACCAGCTCTCTTCTTAAAAGAGCCAAAAGATTCCTAAATCACAGCAGATTATTAGTAATGATCTATAATACGGGCTCTGAAGAAGTGCCTGAAAGCACATCTTTGTGCTTGCATGCTGCTAGACTGGCTAATTCTTGAAAGCTTTCATTTGGACATAAAAATTAAGCAGCTCAGAGAAGTGACCGAAGTATACACATTCACTGCATCTCAAAATGTTTGCACACAGAATTTAATCTCTGTCATCTTCAATTTCAGACAAATAAGTCATTCCAGGTCTTATGAAATTTAAGAGCTTTTGATAGTCACAAAACAATCAAGGTCTGTATTGGACAAGAGAGTCAGGCCAAAGTCACTTCATAGTCTTCAATAAGCCAGAGGGTGTCTGCCCAATACAATTTCCCAAACCAGTTCAAAATCAATAGGGAAATTATACCAACTCCAAGGGTAAAACCAGTCCCTTTTCCCACCATGTTGTTGCTGCAACAGTAGCTCCCTGACATTTTTAATGTCGAGCAGTGTCATAACAAGTCACCCTTAAAACATTCATGTCCTGTAAGTAGTTTCATGAAAAACAAAGTGACAACTAAACTAAACCTCACAAAAGACAGATTAATTTAATGAAAGAAAAAGCTCTTTAGAACGAATGTTATCTCTCCAAAAATTCTTAAAAACAGAACTTAATAAACTGAAAAACCTAAGCGTTAAACACAGCTTCTGACCTGCATCTAATAAATAACTCTACTAACCAAAAATATTATCAATGCAGTCCTCATCTATAAAGCTTAGAAATCAGTAAAACCTTTCTAGAATAAAGCTGAGACATGCTTATGAGACTCTCCAGATCTACTTATTTGTGTCTGCTAACTAGAATGATATTTTAACATATTTTTTGTAAAAAGCAGCAGCTACCAAAACCCAACTTAGTGTTAGACGAGACATTATAATTTGAGTGAACTCAGATTCACAACAGTAGCCACTTCCATCTTTTGGCCGAGACCAGACCAAACCCAACAGTTTCTGTGTCTTATTGCCAATGTGCATTGGGCAAGAATAATTAAGCTACTGGTACATACATAAAATTAGAACATCCTATTATATATGTAAAAACACTCTTACTGTAATGAGGTCATTCCTTTTAACCATTCTTCCTTGGTAAAAAATCCCATGCTTTCAGCCTCTAGTTTCCAGGCTAAGACTAACATAATAATCTAGGTGGGGAAAAAACAAACAAAACAACAAAAGGGGGGAAAGAGTCAGCAGTATGTAAGAACAGGCTGATTTCTAGATGTTGAAGAAGAAAACTCTTAAGCATTCAAACACTCTAGCAATTATGAAGTGCAAGCATGTATAACATTTGTTACCATTTAATAATTCAGCTATGTGCAATCTTTCCCTTTCAATTTCTGAAAATGAAGTATTACTGGAATAAACAAAAAATCCTCACACACCAGTCACACATAATTGATGCCTTCAGCTGAAATATCTTATAACAACTCCTACAAGAAGGAAGATAAACAACTCTCTGCTTACTAAAGTTATGATTTTTACACAGAATTTAAAAGTGTTTAAAGTGTTACTAGTATTGTGCAAGAAACCTACATTTTCAGGCTCAACACCAATGTCTTCACAGAACTTTTCCATTCCTTCGGGCCCCACAACTTCATCGGGACCTTCAAAACCAAAAAGAAACCAGACTGAAATCTAAATAACGTTCACTGCTCACAAGGGTTACACACAACAACAGTTTAGACCACAGTGCATACAAGATTTGGTGTTTAAAAACACTGAATTACCCTATTAAGTAGCTTTTGTGTTAGGACCATTCTATTAACTGCAATGGGGAGACATGTATATTACATATGAAGTAACACAACCAACTAAAAGCAAAACCAAACCAGAACTTTCATGTTGTGCACTGCCCCCCCACAACAGCAGACAACCTATTTTAATTTGTGTATACAAGTTTTCCAAAGACTCCGCTGAGTTTGCCCATTGACAGAGCTCAACTCCAATAATTGTGGGGGTCAATTCTTTTTAGCATAACTTGGGTACTGTTACTCTGTGCTGAAATTACTCTAAGAGCCATGTTCTTCAAAGAGCTATTTTATCAATAACAAAAATGAATTCTGTCTGAGCTACTATTACAGATATAACTCTTTCAACGGTGTTAACATTATGGGTTTGCACTAACACAAATGAGGACGAATCTACAAATAGTGTAAAGTTAGTTTTATAATGCTGAGTAATATAAGAAGAGCGATAACTAACTCAGAAAAACGCTAAGCATGTTAGTCCCGTACAAAGCAGAGAAAGGTTTATGACTGCAATAAAAATAACTTGACTAAGACCACAACAGTTCATGTTATGCTGTCACTTTTCCATTTTAACACAAAGAAACCCTCTAAAAAAGCAATAAAATAGCGTATTTAAAGAGCACGTACAGACACACTCTACAATGCTTTGTTTCTCTGAATCTCTCTCTGGTTTCAGTTATTTCTGCTAAGCCTGTTCCAAAATGACTCCTACTGGGCACTCAAATACTATGACCAGGCCTGTTGATGTGATATTTTGATGTGTCCTGGATCATTATGTTAACATTCTTTTAAAGAATATGAATATATGTACAAGGTAAAGGTTTTAGCATCCGAAATAACATGCCATTTTACAATTTTTTTTTTGGCAAAATTTGCTATTTATACATAGACAGGATCATTTTTTTTTTTTAATTCTTCTTTCCCCTTAATGACACCTGTCTCCATCTGTATCATTACTATTGTAAGCAGAATTCTTTTTAAGAGTGTGGATACTGTACTTCGAATAATTCTACACTGAGAAATAAAAGCATAGTCAATAGAAAATACTGAGCATGAACGCTTTTACAGGAAAATAAAATACAACTTGCATTTAAGATCATGAACCCCTACCTCTTGAGGAATGTTGCAAAAAACTTGACTAAGTAAGCAAGGCAAAACACTACCATCTGGTTATGAGAAGGCCTTACACAGAATGTGCTAAAAAAACCCTGTAACTTTATGTTATGAAGAGAAACAAATCCAAGTATTCATTGGTAAGGACAAGTATAAGCTTGATTCAGTGTTTTTGGCCCAGAAATCATAGGTACAATTCATACATGTGTGTGAATAAATACAAATTCATATATATATGTGTGTGTGTGCACGCATGCATAGTTTTCTCTTTTAATGGAAACATTTAATCTTTTATGATGTATAATTTCACTGGAATTGCTAGAAACATGGCATTTTTTAATTACTGGTTAACTAACAAAGTATAATCACCTATACTCAGTTCATGATTCAGCAATAAAACCAAAATCTACAGGCCTTAAAAAAGTTAAAGTATGTGCAGGCACATCTATCAGAAGAACATTAACTGAGAAATATTATTTTCCTCAGAAAAAGACTCTCTACTCCAAAAGAATATGCCTCAAACCTGGATTCAAAAGCAAATTACTAGACTCAGGAGTAGTTCATCACTGGGGAAAGACTGCAAGGAAAATATCAGTTCTGATAAGTATAATCGAACGAATTGCTGTCAGATAAATCATCAGCTCATTTCAGACTGATAACTGGCTATTAATGAGTTTTAATCACCAACTAGTTATGATGGACTTCAAGCAGTGACCAGATAAGAAAATAAATTCATAACAGTTTACAGATCTTGAATTTCTAAACATGTAACTGGTAAATAAATGTCACTAATAGTTCCTAAATTCTGCACAGTACACTGCATACTCACTGAAAACAGCTATTACTTGGATAGCAATTCTGATTTATTTGAAAGACGCTACTTCTACAACCTTTGAATGAAACATTTCTATTTTGAATATATAAAAAAATGTTAGGACAGATTATCAGACAGGACAAACAGTCTAAATCATCTGTTATTTTATTTTGTAAAATAGAAAACCAAAAGGCTTAAGCCATGAACTATTTCATTACCCTTTCAGTTTGATTATAAACAAGATCTAGATAGATAAATAAACTTCTGTCTAAACTAATCTCCCCACGTCCTGACTTCTACGTGTCCATTTCAAATCAAGAAATGGAATCATTAGGTATATCCTGGTTCAGCACCATACTGTGCAACATCAGTTATTTCATTTTAAAGAATGCCACGGTAAGTTATGAAGCATACAGTAAAGCAGACTCAAAACCAACAAATACTGAAAGGATGATAGTAAAAACTACACTAATTCAAGTGCATGTTATAACAAACTGAACATGGACATATTTTTTATGACTACATTAGCATAAAATAAAAAGCAAAAAGCAACAATATTTGATGTATTTGTTTGCTTTAAACAACACCATATAGTTTTAAAAATGAATCCACTGCATATTACCTGCATATTCATAAAACCAAGCCAGGCACTTTTTGCTTGAAAAATGTTCCTCTCCACTTATTACTTTACCAGACGCTTGTGATCTGTAATAGCTTATAGAAACACAAGAATGATAAGTGTTACTTTTAATATGAGAAATTGAAAATAATTTTACATTAACTTCCAAATTTTTTATCATTAGTTAAAACTATTGAAACCGTTTCATGAAGTCAATATACACCAGCAATGAAGCTGAATTTGTTAAAGGGTGTCTGTCATACTATGTCAACACTTGTTGGAACATAAAATTACCTTGAAATACAGCCCTCTCATAGACCAATTTATTGCAACTATTACTTTTTCTGGAATGTAAAAGTACTGTTATCTTGTAGATATTAAACCAAAAAACCCACACACAGATGGTGAAAATATCACTATTCGGTAATTCAAATGCCTTATTATCTACTTAGATTTATACATGCAGGCATTTAAAGTTAGGTCTCTAATAAGCAGCATGATCTTCAAGAGTGCTGAATATGCACAGATCCCATTTAGGTCAACAGGAGCTGCAGAGTTTGACATATTTAAAAGTCAGGCTATTTATAGTTAAGCATCCAAATTTGGGAAGAAAACTCACTCGATTTGTTTACATTAAACACATAACTAAATATCTGTAAATGCTACAGATGTTTGGTACACATACCAGAATAGTAATAAGCAATCTATGGTAAGACAAACTGCTCAGCACACAAAGCTTCCTTCCCCCCACACATTCTCTTCATTATGCGACACACAACCCTGTTTGCCTAGGAAGTGAATTTCATAATTTATCATTCTTTAAAAGATTACATAGAATAACTCATTTCTTCCAGTAAAAAAAAAAAAACAAACCAAAAACAAACAAACAACTGACCATGTGTAAGCATCTTTAGTCAGTACAAACCTTCAGCACCTTTTCTGTACACACTCCTTTCAAATATGTTACAGACTTTTTCAACAAGCTAAGATTACTTCTAAGAATGAGATGAAAGTTAACTGTATGAGAGGAGATTTAAAAATATGCAGCTCCTACACTACAATTTAAAAATGCAAATGTCAAGCTGAAAAAGAATAGTTCAGTTCTGAGAGGTGGTGAACAACATCTATCTCCCATGTAGCCCTTTAAAGCTTCACTGGAAAAGAACGCAATGCTCTCCAAGATGAAACCTTATGTGCTGAAAACTCAAAGACATACTACAGGCGAACATCCATTAAACTGCCATTAAAAACACAAGCCACCAGAAAGAAACAGATGCATACAATATGCTATTGCTTGTTGGTTTTATCTAGTTTAACATACACCCATTTGTAATTATTGTTTTTATTAAAGAATATTACTAAAAATACTGATATATAAGAATGCTATGTCAAAAATGCTCAAGTATCTAACATTTTAACAGCTAGCATGAACTATCATTTACATCATAATTTTTGCCCAACGACTATTAGCTTCCTGTAGAGTCTTTTGGTTTTTTTAAGGGAGCTTTCAAAAGATTTTTTTTTTTTTTTAAGTTGAAGATCATAAAATTTTGGTCAGCTGTGTTCAAGAAAGATGAACTGAAACTGGAACAGATACAGAGAAGACCTATGATAAGCAAGGAAACTGAAAGCCGGTATTAAAAACCAGAAGGATTTAGCTTCATTTAATAAAGTAGATGAAAACACAAGCGCTCGCTCCAAATACACTGAGGCCAGAACGATGAGGGAGAAGCCTTATATAAAGGTTAATGCTGGCATAAGAATGGTTATTAATTGGTTGTGAATAAATTTAGACTAAAATTAAAATATCATTAATGGCTGCAGAAAGCAAGTTCTGGAACAGCTATCCAAAATGAACAGTCATCACAAACTAGAAGCCTGCATACTTCTAAACTGAAGCTTGGTCAACCTACGAGAAAGGCCATATGCCACAGTTTCTTGCAATAGCTATTCCCGTAGCGTTGATTTCGTAAGTCTTTTGTATTCTTATGTCCTCAGGATGTTTGTCATAAGTACTAGTTTACTGACGTACTTAACAGGTTCTAATAGATGAAGAAGGCATACAGTTACTTTTGGGAAGCCGCACTGAAAGCTCCTGTCACACTGTACTAATGGTTTATCATTCTAATGGTAGCTTTCAGGTATCACAGTATAACTGGTCTTTTTATGATACTTAATGACCTTCAGACTTGTGTATTTATTAGAAAAAGTTGTCCTGATTTTGTTTTGGAGTGTGCTGACCCCTCCTTCCATTTCACTGCAAAAGAAAAAAAAAAAAAAAAGAGACGATTTAACGTAGACACAAAGCATCGACAACCTTAAAGTGCGGAGAGCTGCCTGCCCCAGGCAAAAGGATAGAGTGAACATGGGGGCAAATGCTGGAACTGGCCCTACTGGTACAATGACGGCAAAACCAGTAGCGAGCGAGGGCAAATCCGTTGCGTTTCTCCCCTGAGCGTGAAGAAGCTGAACGCGGCCGCAGCAGCCCACACCAGCACACCCTGCCGCCGGGACGTGCTGGGCGGCCAAGCACAGGCCCACCGGCAGGCCCGGGGCACCGCGCGGAGCCGGCCGTGCCCCACACCGCCTCACCGTGCCCCACACCGCCTCACCGTGCCCCACCGCTCCCCAGGGCGAACCCCGGGCCCCGCTGCCGCCGCACAAAGGGATGCCGCAGCCCCGGGGCACGCGGTGCGCTGCGGAGCCGCCACACGGCCGGGGCCGCCAGGGACCCCGGCAGCGGAGGGAGGAACGGCCTAACCCCCCGTGGTCGCTCGCTCGCTGGCGACCTGACAGCCAGCAACAGCCGCCGCGGGCCCTGCGCGGCCCGCACGCCACTGCCGGCCGGGCGGCGCCGCGCCGCCAGACGGTACCTGCCGAGTTTACATTTCTTGAGGCCGGTGTCGTCTGTCGCCGCCGCCGCCGACCCCGAGGACTTCCTCTTCTTCTTCACCGGCATCGTCCTGCTTCGGGGCAGGGGCTGCCCCGCTGCCGGGACCCGCAGCCGAGGGGCCCCCCCCCCCCCGGGCTCACTGCCCCCGCGGCCGCCGCCGCCTCCTGAGACCGGCGGTAAGGAGCCGAGAGGCGCCCCGTCCCGCCCTGCACCTTCTCACCCTGGCCGCCGCAGCGGTCCCAGAAGCGGGTGTCGCGCCCGGAGTGGGAGCGGGGAACCGGGCGGTAGCGGCTGCTCAGGGAACGGCGAGCGACCCGGACACAGACACCGCTGGGCAGGAAGTGGCAGCGCCTCCGGGGCGGGCCCCCGGCCCCTCCTCAGAGCGGGCGGAGCTAGACGCGCTCCTCGCTGGTCCTGAGGCACCGACACGGCCTCGGTTACGGCTGTACCGAGCCGCCGGTGGGCGACAAGCTATTGAGCCTCAGCCGGTCAACCGGGCTGGCCCGCGGCGAGGACGGCTCTTGGAGCTATTTGATCGGGCGGGTGGCTCTAAAGGCGGCTAATGGTGGCGGGGAGTGAGCCTGGTGGCCGGATGAAAAAGCTGCTGCTGGGGGAGGAGACTTTTTTTCCCTCTTGGTTTGAGGTCGCGGCTAGAGGCGCTGGCAAGTGCTGAACGAGGAGCAGGGAGCTAAATCCCGCACTGGCCGGCGAAGCGCCATGAAACCATAAGCACCAGGCAGCTCGCTGCCGGGCTCCTGCCTGGAAGCGTAACCGCGATCGCGGTGTATAGCCATTCATATCTGTTCATTCTACAGTACCCGTGATTGGCGTGGCTGCTGCACGCTCATCGCACCCGTTACCCCGCACAACCATCCCCTGCCGCCTGAAGCCTGGCTCGAGAAGCGGGGGGCTGCGGGGAGAGTGTCCCTGCGGTGGACATCGCTGGCGGGACCACGCTCCGCCACGGCTCCCTCGAGCTGCTGCCGGCCGGTGTAGGGAGGCCCTGAGCGCTCGACCGCCACCTCCTGGGGCCAGGCCGGCAGCCGGGGCAGCCGCCTCTCTCCGCCTGGCGGTACCGAAGCGGCGCAAGCCCGGGAACACCGCTGGTTCATTCGCGCAAAATGATCAGTGACAGAGCAGGGGGCGCGGTGAGAGGGAAGTACCCCAAGTACCGCGCTGCCCGTGACACGGCAATGCGGCTGCGAGCAGGAGAGACGCCTCAGTGACTCGGAGGGCACGTGTCCGCGGACAGACGAACCCCGGGCAGCCCCCAGACCACCGGGCACGGGAGGGAGCCGCGGCCTCGCCCCGCCCTCGCCCCGCCCTCGCCCCGCCCCCTCGGCCTGGCGTATCCGCCGATTACCGAGCGCGTCGAGCGCCGCTCGTTCTCCCGGCCGGCGTCAGCTGCGCGGCGTTTGCTCGTCGCCACCCGGACCAAGCTCGCGAGCGCGCCAGGGCCGCCATTTTTAGTCACCATAGTGACGGGTCCCGGCATCGCGGAGACGCCGGGAGGCCACGGGCCTCGCCCTGCATCCCGGCGTGAGCAGCCGGCTTTCTCGCCGCCCGCCGCTTTGGGTCTTCTCCCGTCAGCCCTCCACGGACTCCCGTGGGGGTTCTGGATTCAGCCCCGCGCTGATCCTGCCCGGCGGGGCTGCGTCCTGCCAGCATGGCCGGGGAGGGAGACAAGAGGAAGCGCTTTATTTCAGCCACGGCCGCTAACTACTTCGGACTGGATCCGGCTGTGGGTCCCGCTGCCCTGGCCGCGGGGCTCTATTCCCGGCCGGAGCTGACCAACTTCCTTGAGGACGGCAATGAGTTCCTGCTCGTTGTGCAGCGCTCGGGCACCCAGCTCACCGCGTCCAACAAGGTACGGCAGCGTCCAGCCGCCTGTGGATCCAGCGTGTCCACCGCATCCCAGTTTGCCAGTGAGGCAAACCTCACCATGAGGTAAACCTCATTGACCGTGAGGTCCAGCCCGGGTTTAGTGGTCGCAGAAGACTGGTATCTGATTCGGGAGACGTCTTCCTACTGCAAATATCTATGCTGGTCTCAGTGTCAGCTGCATAAATTCCTGTCCCAAGAGTCTGTGAGGACCATGTGGTCAGCTGTGTGAGGTGCTTGTTGGTGGATTGTGCCCACAGTGATACATTTTTTTAGTGTGCCCTATATTGTAGCCGTGTGAATGTAATGCAGCCTGGAGAATATCATGTTATCTTGCTGCAAATGCCAGGTGGAGTTTGATGTATGGATTGTTCCTGAGCAAGGGTATGTGCAGATGACTGGAAGGATTGCATTGCCGATGCCCATGAAGGAAATGTGTACCTGCTGATATCAGGTATCAGCACATTAGCTGATGTTTGACAAGTCCCAAGCTGGATGTTTGTTCAAATCATGCATTTTGCAAATGGATGTGTTCATCTGTGTGAGGTTCATAGTGTGAAATGCCCTGCTCTAACTGTATTCATTGAGTGACTCATTTGAGTGATACTGGTGGGTGTGATGTGCAGTAAAAATTACCATATAACCAGGACATGGTGTGGTGCCTACCACATACAGCGTACAGGCAAAGAATGGGTCTTGATGTGCATTCCATCCTTCTGCTGCCACACCAGGGATGTGGTGTAATGGGTGTTAACATGTGAACTGCTATGCGGACCATTAACTTAACCTCCCGGTGTAATAGGCTGTGTAGTCTGTGAAGTCTAGTGCATGCTATATTCATGGTAGAATGAACATTTAATTGCACCAGTTTTTGAGGTGTGCTGCTGATCCACTGTCTAATAAAAGACACTGTCAGCATCTGTGGAAGATCAGATGCATATCTGGGCTATAAGGTATACCTGTCATCTCAGTGAAAAGATGCCTGTAGGTGTTAGGCTAAAGATTTGATAAGAAAGTAAAACTGATACTGTCCAGTAAAATTGAAAGCTGTTCTTACCAGCCTTCTGTTTCTTTAAACAGAAAAAATATTCACAGATGTTTACAGTTGCAAAGAATCTGGGATTTTGGTTAGCGTATCTTTTTGAGTTTGCTTTATCAAATGTTTAATAATGTTATCCTGGTTTATGAATTCTCCTTGGCCACAAATACTTTCAGTAATTGATTCTACAGCAGTTTTGGAGCTTTATACATAAGTTGAGTTGTAAGGGAACAAGAATCATGTTACAACTTGTGATCCTTATGGTGAAGGAGCATGCCTTTCTCTGTCCTTGAGAAATCTGAGAATTGCAAGAGAGTTTCTATTTATCTATTTAAACAGTATTTACAGAGTCAGGAGAAAAATACTGAATATTTGGGAAAATATTCCCAAAGTTGTGTAGCATAAAAATGCAGTAAAAAAGACAAACTTCATGTTTAACTTTCTCTAGGCACAAGGTGGAGTTTCTGGTTTGTCCCCAGAAGGTAGTAAGTGGTGTTTTGAAAGTCAAAATAGTGTAAGTAATTATGGTATTTATAGATAGTTTGTGATGAAAAAGGCATTACGTATTTGATGTTGGAATTCAGGTTCCTATGGGCTCGGGAATGAATGTAAGAGTTTTCATCTTCTGTGCAAATCAGATACTACCAAAATATTATCAGAGTCCATAGACAGTAATACAGTATTTTAGTTTTTTTCTTGATGTAAATAATTTGTGTAAATGGTGTACAGAGTCTAGTATAATATTCATTCAATGACAGTTTTCTAAACAAATCCTGTCTTCTTGATTATTACAGATTGAAGCTACTGATTCAAAGAATAATGTGTTGGTGTTCTTTAAGCTGCGACCAGATGTGATTACAGAAGATAATCTTCATAGCAATATTCTTGTGTCATCTATGCTAGATTCACCAATTAACACCCTTTATCAAGCTGTACGACAAGTTTTTGCACCAGTGTTATTGAAGGTGAGTGATATACCGATTTAAATATTCTGCAGATTTATCTTGAAACATTGAAATTCCATAGATTGTTAACTATTCAGAGATAACTATTTTGTGTTTTAAAAAGAAAATAATTTAAGAACTTAAATAATGGATGCAAGTTCTAATGTTTAAGTTAAAGAAGGTTGTTCACTTTCCATCTGTAAGGATGAGAGGAGGCTTCTGGTCATACATATGCCTGACTAGAGATGTAGAACACACTGGTCAGTGTTGTGGTTGATGGAGACAACAGTTTCTTACTTCCTTTCCACAAATAATTTGTTTTGTGTCTTTTGATTGCTTTAGATATTCTTATTTTTTTCTGTTAAATGCATAGGTTTGTATCATGCAAACTACAGTTCTTTAATATGTGGCTACTGATATTAATCCAAAATTTTTTTTTTTTAATTTTTGCTTTTTTAAGACTAATGGGAGGAAAATAGTAATTTTTCTATCACAAGTTTCAATTTTAAAAAAATTTCATTGCAGGATGAGAGATGGAGTAAAACATTTGATCCCAAACTCCAGAAACTTTTAAGTGAGCTCGAAGCTGGCTTGAGCACTGTTCTCAGAAGATCAGATCCTAATTACAGAGGAGCAAAATTCAGTGAAGACGATGTGCAAGGTTTGTTTTGCAGTTATGTCTTTTATATTTAATTTTAGATTAGAAGTAAATTATTTATTTATAGGTTGAGTCTTCAGTCTTCATTGTCACTGTGACTGCAGAGTGTGAAATATAATAGGTTGTAGTGAGTAGACTGGAATTAGTGTTGATAATTCAGGTCTCATGGTATGGACTTGATACTACATCTAGTCAGGGTCAGAAGTTGAAAGATAATTACATAGCCATACAGTAAAAATTTGCTTTACAAAGTACGTTCTGACTGAAAATATTTTGTGACTGTTCTTGTATTTCCTATTTAAGCATTTTCCTTTATTATTTGCAGCTATACTTACACCAACAGATGAATTTCAGTTCTGGATAGAATGTGCTCGTCATGGAAGTAAATGGTGTAGTAAAGAGAGAGCTTCTCATTTTAAAGACCTATTTGAGGACATTGCAAACGTACGTTTTCTTTTGTGTGATCAGTGATATATTTGTAGACTCAGTAAAAAACACTCTTATGAAATATATGGCAATATATGTGCAGTCTTTTCAAATCTGTGAATATAGAATTATTTAGATTTTTATTCTTAGGCAAAATATTGCTTTAAAGGACATTCATGTAGTTCCTATTGACAGTGGTGCAGGGGAATGCCATAATTTAATTGAGAGCAGGTTTGACCATTGAATACTATGAGCAGCTGTAGAAATATAACAGATGGCTATAGTTTATGAACTAGAAATTGGCTCATGAAATTATAGAAAGGAAAACTGCAAGTGCAGGTGATAATAGCAATTGATGTCGTGCAAAATTTTTCTTACCTGAAAAGTGCTTGCTTGTATAGTGCTTTGGATATCAATGCATCCTTCACATGAGTAAACTTACACAAATGCTTGTTTTTTTAAGAGGATTATGCCATATTCTGTTAAGCAATAAAACCTAGAAAACTGTAGCAACTGCTAGCTTCCAAAAAG
Organism: Todiramphus chloris collaris; assembly: GCA_025345505.1. NCBI lineage: Eukaryota > Metazoa > Chordata > Aves > Coraciiformes > Alcedinidae > Todiramphus > Todiramphus chloris. Next base: position 57,320,388 of record JANVCC010000021.1, on the reverse strand, counting down.
TATAAATGTTGCTACAATACTAGTTACAAAGTAATTATATTAAGGATACTTTTTTCTAGGATTATTACAATTTGGATAGTCTGTCATTATTTGAAGTTGTGGATTTGGTGGAGACTACCAAGGACACTGTTGATGGTGTGTGGAGACAAACAGAACATGATCCTTATTCACAGACACGCATGCATAATCTCTTGGATGTAATAGGTAAACCTTTATGCAGTCTTTATTAAATGAACAGTTGTGAAAAAGTAAAGTGAATCCTTGAGCTGAAAAGTAAAATTACTGAACAGAATTACTTCTGTTCTCACTCAAACCAGGACAATCCTTGAGCAGAGATCTTCTTCTACTTAAAGGTACCAGTGATAGCCTACAGCAGTAAGGAGCTTTCTTCTTTTAATTATGATCCATGAATACTATTTTCTTTATAGTATCCAATAATTCAGCCAGCTGTGGTATATGCCTTCACATGTGCTTGGTAAGGTGATAGGTAACAACAAGATGTAGTTGGATACCTTTCAGCCTGTGAACTGGATTTGTCTTTTTTCTGTTTGACTCCTAGTCTTTCTCTCAGAGAAGATTTATTTACATACCCCCTCATTTGGAGGTTGATAAAGTCTGTCTGGAGGTGAGAGCAGGACATGCAGAGAGGTTCCTCCTCTCATTCTCTTGGCAGCAATGCCATGTTCTGGGACAGGCATAAGACAGTGAGTTTGTCTGCTGCTGCCAGATTGTGTGTGCACGAGGGGAATGATTCCTGGGGGCAGCCAGTTACTGTCATTACTGATGAGAGACAGATAACTTGTGTATGGATTCCAGAATCTGATCTTGGACCAACCTCTGTTTAACATGTAGATGTGTAACGTTATTGAATCTGAAACAAAAGAATCAGTTATTGATGCATTTGTGTGGTTTGAAATCAAGACATTGCACTAGTTTTTTAAAAAAGTGATTGAAACGTGGTGTAGTATTTAAAGGAATTATTCTAAGCAAACCTATAACATATTGCTTTTGTATACTTTTTTGTGTTTTAGGTGGCTCACTGGGTAGATGTGTTCAGAGAAAATTAGCAGCTCTGAATCTGTGGGAGGATACTTTTCACAGTGTTAAAGAAAATGTAAAAGCTGGCATCTTGATTTGTGAGCAGTGGGTGTCAGCTTGTGAGTACCTAACAGGACAACTGTGGCAACATTATTCTCTACATCCATGGAAAAATGAGAAATATTTCCCTGAATCATTAGCCAAACTTGGCAAACGTCTTGATGAGGTAGAGATTTGAATTATACACATTTATTTCATTAGACACAGAATTAAACAACATTTTTTTAAATTAAAAAAGGTAATTAAAACACTTTTATAACCTTTTCAGCGTCAGGTAGCGTTCCATAATCTGTGTTTGCCTGACCCTTTCAAAAGTTTCTTGTAAAAAAGAAGAGGGATGGGATGTGCTGCTTGTGCTCCTTGCTTCTAAATGTAAGTTTTATGTAAAAATATGATGGATATATAAAATATTTTTTTTCCTTCTTATAGGTGCTAACTATTAGAACACTGCATGAAAAACTTACCGTCTTTTTGCCAGCTGGAGAACAAAATGCTTTACATCTTGCCCAAGTGTTTGAACCCTTTGCTGGCCTAAATCCTGTACACTATAATCCTTACACAGAGGTATAGTGCTTCTTTTTAATTTATTCACATTCTCTCTGTGTCTTTTTATGATACTTATGGATATTCCTAAATTAATACGTGAACTCATGATTTCTAGCCTTTATGGAAAGCAGCAGTCGCTCAATATGAAAGAATTATTGCACCAGCAGAACAGAAAATAGCAAGCAAATTGAAGAAATTTATTTCAGAAATTCAGGACAGTCCTCAGCAGGTATGGGTATTTTTGTAGTCTGGAAACTTACCTAAAGGTAAGAGTTATTGAATTCGTAAGTAGTCAGTTTAAAGCACAAGAGTAAGTACTTAGAATCAAAGACAGAACTTGTGAGCAACACTAATGAGTAGTGTCTGAATATCTTTTTAATTTTTTAAACTTCATATTCCAACAGCTTCTTCAAACATTTCAGAAATATAAGGAACTGATAAAACATCCAAATATAAGCAAAGAATTGCTGTTTGAAAGGGAAACGTTGCTAGCAAGACTTCAAGATTATGTCCAAGGTAAAAATGTATTTAGAAGTATTAAATTTTTTGTTTGGTTGTTTTTTTTTTTTTCAAATAGTAGACTTCTTTATTTACTTTTAAGATTATGTCAGTCTCTCTATTATATTTTTATAACTATAGTAACAATTTTAAGCTAGTTGTATTAGGTTTCTGGTCTAACATGGATCTTTTGTTTGTGTTAGACTATCAAACAGACTTTGAGACTCGATGCCATGGTGTACCTGGTGATGTTTCTGGACCATTGTCAGGCAAAAACCTTTCCGAAGTTGTCAATAATATTGTATGGGTACAGCAGCTGGAGCTGAAGGTAACAGATTCTGTTACTGGTTAGACACAATATTATCCTAGGATGTAAAATATGGTATTCAAGATTTCTGTGAGGAATTTGCCACAGAAACATTGTTTACTTCCCTGGAGTTAGACAATAAAGATTCCTTATCAGTGGTGATGCTTGCCAAGTTGAATTTTATTCACTGACCTGGAAGACAATCTTTTTGTAATACACTGAACTGCCTGCTTTTATGACTTAATTAAAAAAAAATACCAACCAAAAACCAACCCAAAATTTTGAGAAGGGGCATTTTTGTTAAATTTTACCCTCCAGTTTGCATTTTAAAATTGTATTTAAGATTTAAAAATCATCCTAGTTCTCACTTATTACTATTAACCTGTGTAGTGTGCCCTTGAAATCAAAGGGATTTCTTGGTAGTACTTTTTTGATCAGTACCTGCCGGGGAGTTTTCTACAGAGAAATGTAAATGTCAAACGATTCTGTGTTCTCTTGCAACAGAATGAGTTTAAAACTTACTTGACTTTAACTTATGTTATTTTTGTTAGTTTGTATTTACACTTTAGCTGGAAATTCCGTAACTTTTTTTTTTAAAGGATTGATTAGTTAAAAGCAAAATGTTTTCTGTAAACATAAGTGCCATTTATAATAACTATGGATTTGAATGAGAATAGAAGATACTTACCTCAGAATAGCTATTAGCCCCTTTTTTTTTTTTTTTTTTGACTTTCACCTACGATTTGCAGAAATCTCATGGGCCCATTTCATCTGAATGTGACAAAGGGTGGAGATCTTAAACGTGTTACATTATTATGTGTCCTACAGGGAGAAGAGCAGCAGCTCAGTTTTCACAATTATTTCTTCTACTTGGTCTGCTGAAGGCCTAGAGAGCAGTTCAGATAACCTGTGTCAGTTGTGTGTCTGCCTTAGGCTGTTCTAAATTTTAAAATTTCTCTCATATTTCCACTGATTGTATTGAGTAGGGTTTTGATTAATTTGTCCACACATAGATGTGAAATCCCATTTGAAATACCTTTGAGTATTGTCATGGGCTTTATAGATACAACAAAGGGTGCATGGGACATCTGTAGCTTTATGAGGAATTAACTAAACACCAAATAGGATACTCTGGCTTATCTTAATAGTGGTAGACACCTGTGGTAGACACCTGTGGTAGACAACTTATTCACACCCAATTTACTGCAATGGGAAATTGAACATCTGGGACACTGTTCAGGATTCACTTACTGTTTTTCTAATAGGTATTTGAATCCCACTTGGATGTTTTGTAATACAGATTTTTATCGTGATAATTTTTCTTCTCTGATTTAATACTGGGAAATTAAGCTTCTTTTCTTTGTGATTCTGTATAAGGTGGATGATGCCATCAAGCTGTCAGAGGCTCTTCTGTCTGACTTATCTGGATTTCAAACTTTTCAACAAAGTGCAGATTCTTTTCTGGAGCAGTTAAAAATATACGAACAAGAACAATTTGATGATTGGTCTAGGAACATCCAGTCAGAATTATCAAATCCCAAGTCAGGACTTTGGTAAATAAATTCTTGTTTAACTAATGTTAATGCTGAAATCGGTTGTGCAGTGTGATTCAATAGAACTTGATGAAGGAAAGAAGAAATTTTACGGAACTGAGAATGAGTGGAGAAACAAATTGGAAGAGTTTATTATCATTTCATCATCTTTCAAGTCTTGGTTGGTAAGGTGATGTATACAGGACAATGCTAATAACTAATCTTGCAGTTTCTATTAAAACATGGACAAAAAGACATGTTTGGTTTGCTTGTTGTTACTACTTGTTATCCATTGTAATCCATATAGTGATAATGTCTGTAAAACAGAGGAGATTAGGGTATAGCTGTGATATAGAGATAACACATGTAAAGTAACCAATGAACTGTTATTCCCAAGACATTTTGCAGTCTAAACAGAGCAGATGAAAGAAGGGTAAGAAAATCAATTTAAACCTCATGAATTGTGTTCCACAAAATGATTAAATTACTTCATGGGATATTAAAATACATTTCAACAAAATACTTTTTTTGTTTGTTTGTTTATTGATTGTCCACATAGCTTCTGTCTGCATCTCTGAGTGTTGCAAACTTTCTTTGAAAACAATTTGTCCACAATTTCAGGGGATACAGGAGCCGATACTTATATGTAAATTTCTATATTACAAAAAACACTCAAATATAACAAATAAACAGATTCATCACTCTAGTGTATAGCAGCTGTATAATTTATTGATACTGTAATGTTTTGTTATTGTGAGATTTTAAAAGATGTGAAGAGATTAGTGAAAAGGAAAGAGGTTGCTAACTGCAAAGTAGAATGCAATGCCTATGGGAACTAGCAAAAGACAAGAAAAAAATGTGGAAATACTGAGTAAAGCTGAAGATTTTATGAAAGCAGACTTGAAGGATGATGGTAGAAGCATTACTATAGTAGAAAACAAAATGTGGAGTAAAATCTAAATATAGTCTGCTATTCTTATTAGCCTCTGATTGCGTGTACCAATATGTTCTGCTTCCCCAAGTCATGGTTCTTGGACTGATTCCTGCAGAGAATTTCTTCCACTTTGTAGGGCAGAAGTCTGAGGCCTGTAAAGAGCTTGCTTGAGAGAGTATGATGGATCCAGTGTATTTGAGAAATACTATCTAGCTGTGAGGTACATGTTAACTATTGTTACAAGCTAGAAAAACGTTGTGAGCAAAACTGATAAGACATTGTTCATTCCTTCTTGTCTCCACTGGCTTTCAATTAAGACAGAGGTTACCGGAATAATTTCGGAGTTAATTAAAATGTTAATAAACATAGACAAATGTAATAAAATAACATCAAGCTTTTTGAATTATTTATTATATTATTATAAAATACATCTAAGAAAAGTTCAATATCAAATTATATTAAATAATATGTTTTGGTTTATTTTATTTTGGTTTAGCATCCAAGCTAATAGTCCTGTAATGGAGTTGGATCACAAATTTGGAACATTAAACATACTTTATTCAGATCGTTTGGTGACTCTCCTAAGAGAAGTACGTCAGCTATCAGCACTTGGTTTTACTATACCAGCTAAAATACAGCATGTTGCTAACACTGCACAGAAGTTCTGTAAACAGGCGGTCATCCTCAAACAGGTATAAGATTAAATGCTATAATAATTTCCTGTTCTGATTTCCCAGCTTTAGTAGTAGTACTTTTCTAGACTATTTTCTTTTCGGACTGTGTTGTTAAACTTTTTGCTGTTTGTTTGTATGAAAGTGATTTGTTTCTTGAAGAAATTAGCCAAGTCCTTAAGAGGAAACAAAAATAAAGAAATACTTTACAGTTTTGGAATGTGTCTTCTTTTGAAACCAAATTAATTGTAGTATTAAAGCTATGTGAAGTTACTGTATGAATATACAAAAATAAGTCATAAATCTCCTGGTTTTAATCCCAGTTTCTGATTATTATGAGGGAAGATGTCAGAAAATGGATCAGCTTGTCTTCATCAATGTTAGTTTTCAGCTGGAAATATATTAATAACTATTTTAATGGAAGTATTGTCTTTATTGTTTTGGAAGAGTTATTTTTTGATTGGACTCAGTGTTACGTAAGTTTTTATTTGGCTTATATTTCAATTGAAAGACCACATCAAGTTTTCTTCTGTTCCTGTAAGATACAGAATAGACATGTATATATTGTTGAAAATTCTTGTGGCTCAATTCAGATTCACATGACATGTCATTGGTATCTGAGATACTTGCACAGCTAAGGCAGAGGTGACATAAAATCTACAAGATACATGCCCAAGTGGAAACCTTAGTCACCTCAAAAGGCACTAGATGTCTATGTGTGGACATCTATGTGTGGAGTTTTAGGTTATTCCTCTTACTCCAGCTGCCACTCTAGCAGTAAACAACTGTTTTTTTCGGTCTTGTGTCATGTTCAGATGTCATGGATACTTGAGGGCCTCTGAAATGGCACTGGATGCCTATATTTGCATGAAATAGTGGAACTGTTCCACTTCCAATAAATCAGAGACTGAACCTATTTCACTTAAGGTGACATATAATCACCTCAGATGTGTCTAAGTAGCAGTCTTTTTTGCTGTTAGAATTCAACATTAAAAGAAGGTAGGATCACATTAGTATTGCTTATGTACTTTATTTTTGTAAACATTTTACTAGTCTAGTTAATTCTTCTTTCTTAATGATATTGATATACTTTCAGAAATATCCTGCCTTACTTTTATTGACATATAAAAATTTGTATCTGTTCTTGTAAATTTAATCTCTCCTTTTTTACAGGTGGCACACTTTTATAATTCCATTGAGCAACAAATGATTGAAAGTCAGAAACCAATGATGTTGCAATCTGCTTTAGCCTTTGAACAGATAATTAAGGTGAAATAATTCCCCTCTCTTTTTTACTTTTAATTTAAACGGTATCTGTGCTTATTATGTGCTGCTTTTTATGTGTTTATTGCTGGACTTTTAAACTGCAGCTGTCCCATATAAGCAACACCATCTGTTTAATTAGCATTTATTGAAATCAGTGGGCCTTTTTTTGATATTGTCATTTAAACAACTGCTTACTCCTTTTTACTTTGGATATTAGTGTAATATGCTCTCTCAGGAATTATTTTTAGTGTTTGAATTTACACATGAACCACAATGTGGTCAATTCCTTAATTTCTGGGAATGTAACTTCTGTTTTAACAGTACTAAATAATATTGTTTTAGGTCATTTTAGTAAAAATGGCATATATTTTATTCTGGAGATAAATTAGTAATGGTTTCTCTGTTTTGACTGCTATTAAATGTCCGTGGATTTTGTAATTCTCTTGGATATTTCTAATTCATGGTTCAAATTCATGTTCAAAGTGTATAGTGTCTGGTTTAGATTAAGAACAAAAAAATCTGTGGGTCTACCTGATTATGGATTTATGCATGCAGTTTCTTACAGGTTTCTGTTCAAACATAATACAGTTGCTCTGAGAAGAGCCTTTTAATTTTTTTAATTGCTAGGAAGTTCACTATACTTAAGAAGATTTAGATTCTTTTAAGGAATATGGAGCAATTTGGAGGAATTTATTTATTTATTTTCATTTTTATGTTTGAAGGGACAATGTGAACTTAAAAATACACTACAATCTACATTTTTTTATTAACACTATGTCTCTATTTTATGTCTGGAGAAACATATCGTACATCATGAATTTCAGTTTACTCTTTTGATCAGTTTGAAGTACTCCTCCCGCTTCCAACTCCCTTAGAATGTGAGAATGGCTTGAGAATTTTAACATCCCCATAAACTCTGTAGAAACTCTGTAGGGCAAGGGAATAATAGCTCCAGAGCAATTTTCCTTGGGCTGGCTGCTGATAATGCCACAGATTCCTTTAGTGTGCAGACCCTAAGACAGTGATGGTGCAGAAATGTTCAAAGCCACAATGTATTCTCCTGTTTCATGTGGTTTCTACCCTACATCTTTTAAGAATAGGTCCAGCTATGGAACTTCAGTTGGTTTTGTCTTCTGATTTTCTACTTACCAAAATGCACAAAAACTCCAGAACCTTGATAAAAAGCCATAGAAATTGAACTCCTCAAAGCTGCTTGTTAATTAGTTGAATTTATTTAATTTAAAAAAACTGTATTTCATGATAAATAAGTGAAGTTGGATACCAAGTATTAGTGTCACATTTTGGGTTTTGATCTATGCAGAACAAAGAGGAAGGGAGCAGTTTAAGATGTCCTCTCAGCCTAAGATATCTGCTTATGTGTATGTGGCAGGAATCTCAACATGAATGAATTTATTTCAGGCTCTGTTAGGAGTTTGGTGTTAATCCTTCCCGGTGCATTGAAGTGGCTATAACGATATTCTCACATGTCTGTGATCTGCCAGATTATTGTCCCTCTTCTGCAGTAGTGAGAGGAAGGTCCTCCATTTTTTACTAGGAGTAAAACCATGTTTCTCATGTTCTCACTTCCTGTATGCTAGCTGATAGACTATATTTGTCATTATATCTTACAAAATCTGTATGTTTTTCAAGCATTCAAAATCTGGTCCTGGAGGAAAAGCTCAAATAACATGGGATAATCCTAGAGAATTAGAAGCTTATATCCAAAAACTCCAAGCTGCTGCTGAACGACTTTCCACTGAAAATAGAAAACTAAGAAAGTGGCACACAAACTTCATTGAAAAGGTATATTTTCCAGGTGAAATTGAAATCACATCTCTTACAGCTTACTTTACTCTTTCTTTCATTTATGTGGTGGTGAATGTGTTTATTATCCTTTAAAATTCTTTTAACAGGTTATATCGCTAATGAATATTGATCTACTTCGGCAGCAGCAGCGTTGGAAAGATGGACTTCAGGAGCTCAGAACTGGTTTTGCCAGCCTCGAGTCACAGGCAGGGTTTCATTATTGTCTTGCAAACTGTTCCAGTGGTGTGATACTTCCTTGAGTTTTACTAATACCCTGGTCTTCAGGCACTGTACTGTGCTCAGTTTCAGCTTATAATTATATTTTGAGGAATAAAGTAAAAATTATTAAATTTTAGGGTTTCAAATCATGTGATATGAAAGCTTGGAGACAACACTGGAATCATCAGCTTTACAAAGCTTTGGAACATCAGTATCAAATGGGCTTAGAAGCACTCAATGAGAATTTACCAGAAATAAATATAGATCTAACATTCAAGTAAGATATTTTCTTTTTTTCCTATTAAGAAAGTACTTTGGCTCAGATTACATTTAAACATTATTTTTTTGTATGATTTGTTTCACTTATTAGGCAAGGCCAGTTGCAATTCAGACCTCCTTTTGAAGAAGTACGAGCTAGATATTACAGAGAAATGAAGAGATTCATCTCCATTCCAAATCAGTTTAGAGGAGTAAGTGAAGCAGAAGAAGGGTCTATATTCACTGTTATGACTGAAAGAAATGCAAATGGATTTCTGACTGCTTTCAGTAAAGCAGAGGATTTGTTCAGAAGGCTGTCAGACATTTCTAATCAATTTAAGGTATTTTTCAGCATTTTACTGACCTTTTAATATATTTTTTTATTTTTTTAGATTTGTAACATTTTAGGCTCTAGACATTTCAGAAGTAACTGAGCAATGACATTTGTGTATTATTGTCCTTTTCTGCAAGGCATATAAACAAAGCTTATTAAGGCCATTGATGTCAAGCCAACCACTTAAGCACATAACTGGCTTCCCATACCTAGTTTCCCATTGAAACCTCCATATCCTAGCTGTACTTTTTGTTCAGAATCCAGTTTAAATATCCTTAAATGTGTAAATATGTCAAACCATTTTTTACCTCCTGATTTTTGCACTGAGAGAATCTGTAGGTAATTGAAGGAACACAAAGGTTAAAGAGAATAGCTTGAAAATATTATTAAAGTTTTTTTTTATATCATCGTCAAACATTTTTTTAGTCTGGAAAATATTTATTTTATTATTATATATATTATTATATATATTATATATATTATTATTATATAATTAAAAATAACATTTTCTGTGATTCTGTGAAAAAAAACGTTGTAAAGGGCTGGATCGTAATTGGCCAAGTAGATATGGAAACTCTGGTGAAGACACATCTTTCTAGCAAACAAGACTGGGAGAAAAACTTCAAAGCATTGAAAGTGAGAGGAAAGGAAGCAGAACGTCTTCCAAGGTATAGTGTAAAACTGTTCTTTTGTTTGAATAGTGTCTTCTATCAGATACTTTAAAGATAAGAGTAAGATAGAAATATTCTTTTTTATTATGTGGAGATACAGGTAAAATTTCAAGTGGTTTTATAATACGGATATACTTTTTAAATGTTTATTTTTTTGTTTTTCAGTTTTAATTTTATACACTTATTCCCTTTTATCTGCATAGCCTTCTTTGAAAATTTCTAATGTCCGCCTTTGATATGATGGGAAATCCCCTCAAAATTTAGGGCTGATTCTGAAGTACTACAAAACACAGTGATATCTGAACAGTTATTTTAGCTAAGTCCTTTACACGTGGACTGTGTGGGGCAGTTAGGAGCAGACTTAGTAAATGTTTATACATGAAATAATTCCTTTATTGAAACAATTGATTACCTCTTTTAACTTATAGTTTAAGATGTGCTAGTGTAGGCTTTTATTCTTATATAATATTCACATGGAATTTAGTATATTGCATAATTAGAGCTCTCAGATGAGGCTGGTGGGAATCATGTCCAGAACAAGGAAAAAGAGGTGACATTGCATGCAGGAGAATGGACTGGTACAACTTGTTGGCTAAGTGATACTCTGAGTAGTAAAGATTTTCATGAGTTCAAGGACAGACTGGCATGCACAGAAGACAAATTGGCTGATGTGTCTTATAGACAGAAACCACATGTGGCTATGAAGTGCCACACGTTGAAATAATTGGTGTTGATGAAGGTATCAAATAAGGTAGCCCTTTTCCTTAGTGTACTGTAGGAATCTACTTGTGACCACTGTGAGATACTAGTTGGGGGGGGGGCTTGAAATGGCTTTTCTTATTTTCTTAGGATTATTGAAGGCCATGTTAGAAAAATCTTATGGAAATTAGAGATTTAAAGAGATGACTGTACAAGTAATTAAAATAATTTTCTCTTTTGATTATAGAAATAGTCTTTTTAAATTTTGTGACAGTGGTTATATAAGATCAGGTCACTTTTTGTTTGTCTGAGCAGAGCATTAGACCTTAGTCTCCAAAACCTGCATATATATGCATAATGGTTATAAATATGTCAATAATAGAAATTTCAGAATAAGCTATAACTTTCATTTATAGAATTTTGAGGGATTTTTTTTCTTGTTAGGCTACAAAATCAGGATAAACTGTAGATGTGCATAGATCTTAGTGATATTGACATGTACATATACTACTGAATATTTACTACTTTGTAATTTTTTTCTCTTGTAGCACTATCAGAATAGATTGTTTAACCGTTAATTGCAATCCTGTGAAAACTGTAATTGATGATTTCATCCAGAAGTTGTATGATGTTCTTGTCATTTCTTTGAGAAAATCTATTCAAGGTAAATGAGTTTAAGGAATAGTATTTTTTTTGTTTGTTTCTATTGTACTTGTGGACATTTGTGTTAATGTAAATACTCTTAAAGAAATATTTCTTAATGAAATATTTGATTCTTGGGAGCAGTAAGCTGCAGAAATCATACTGCAGAAAAAGTAATCTGTTACTAATTTTTCACAGTGAGCCTACCCTAAGACCCCATGATGTACATGGGCATCTTTCCCACTTGTTGTGGCCACATCTGTTCTGGATGTAAAAGAACATCATTCTGATTCTTTTTTTTTCTTTTTTCTTTTTTTTTTCTTTTTTTTCTTTTTTCTTTTCTTTTTTCCTTTTTCTCTTTTTTCTCTTTT